>JANAVB010028196.1:10292811-10332811 GCA_029216955.1 Iris pallida | reverse complement strand
AATTTGTTTTTGGTACAGGTATATATCATATGGTCAGGAGTTTTGAGCCAATACCCGGAAAATGAACCTCTTGCCTGTAGTTTCCAAAGAATATGAAGGCTTAAATCTAAAAAATAGAGAGTTCGTATTAGTAATATATATGGACGATAAAAAAAAAATTAGTGCCTTCCGATTTTTGGGACCCTGGCACAACTTGCACATGCTCAGAAGCGGTCATGTCTTTGGATCTGTCAAAATTCAATTTGTATCGGTCAAGATCACGAAGATACAACACGATATTGCTTAACCTTGAGCAAAAAGATACAAGAAGATTGAAAAGTTGAAGAGAATCCAGGTTAGTACCTAAGCTTTACTGAAGAAATATGGAACACATCTATTTAGATTCTCAGCAGCCATAAATTTTGTATAAGATTTTACTAAAGCAGGACTGACCCTGGGGTAAGTCGGATAAGACTTTAGGCTTGGATGACACCCCTCTGCTAGGTCAACCCCCCAGACTCGGCATGCATTATACCAAAGGTCAGGGTCACGGATGACCAACAGGACCAGCTGACAATAAGGGTCAAGGTGCAAACTAAAATTAGCTCCAGGTTAGGACAACCGAGCCCTCCGGACCGGCCCTGTTCTAAAGAAACATGCATTCTCTTTACTTGTTGGATTATCCTAATAAAATCACATCATGTATCATCCATCATCAGATGCATGAACCAACCAAAGCTCTCTTAGCGAGTCAGTGACAATAAGCATACACCTCAATCCAGCTGTGGAAGTTATGGGGGTTGCCAGTGTTGTCATACGTATATATTTTTCCCATCACTCAATGACGACTCTCCAAGTTGAGATTATTCTAAGTAGTAGGAATGTTTATATTGTGGCAATTGGCAAATTGTTGGGTTCAGTAGCCCACATGACCTGCATCTGGACTGATCACTCGACGCCCACTTGGAAATTTCATATAAGATGGAGCCACAAGAGGGA
This sequence comes from Iris pallida, assembly GCA_029216955.1. Taxonomy (NCBI): domain Eukaryota; kingdom Viridiplantae; phylum Streptophyta; class Magnoliopsida; order Asparagales; family Iridaceae; genus Iris; species Iris pallida. The sequence goes on along the minus strand of JANAVB010028196.1, from coordinate 10,331,833 downwards.
CAGTACTGGTGCATGTATAAGCACCGATACATACCACTTGGAAGTATAATATTGTTCAAGCTTGACATGGGATCATGAGGACGAACGAACGATGATAACTATATAAGTTTGGAGGTTCACTTGGAGTATATGTGTGATGATTCTGGCACGACAGCCTTGCTCAGTTGCTCTATATGATATATACAAGTTGCGTTAACCTAGCTATAATCAAATGATTTTGAACTCTTTCGGGTATGTTCTGAATATGTGTTAGGTATCCGGAATCTTAACTTTTTAGAACGACGACGACGAAATCCTGGTTTTGCTCTTGGACCTTGAAATTTGAGGCTGTGTTGTTTCAGGGAGCATTGTTGGCTATTTCAATGAGGTTTTACGAGCCTCCATAGTCCGCTACGTTTGGTTCGCAGAATCAGGGTTTCGGAAAATTATGTTCAAGCTCAGGCTCATGAGCAGCTTGAAAACTGAGCTTGAGTTTGGGTTTTTCATTGAATAGGTTCAGGTTTGATTCAGGCTCAAACAATGCTGTATGAGACTCCTAATCATCCCAATAACTTAGATCACTACATGAATAAGGAAAGAAAAATGTGCAAATGTATCCTTCAGTCCTAAAGCCAAATTTCTTTTCTTTTCTTTTTTATTTTGCATATCTGACATGAAATATATGAGCAGTAACAGCATCTCATCCCTAATTTTATCTTCATATATTCCCCCAGAAATATAGCATTATCAGGGTTGGGTGCTCATGTTAAACCCAAAAAATACTTGCAACATCTCCGGGTACCAAATGCACCCCAAAGTAAATCAAAACAATGCCAAGGATTGTGTAACATAGCTGTAAATCTTTCTAACTAGCTCCATAAATTAAGACAAACAATGATGACTCACCTCCAGTTGCTTCAGAATTGTAATATGTCCCATATCTATAGAACTGTATAAGTTACGCCAATTCTTGTTCGATGCCAAGTACACAAACTTTTGCAGCTTCCAGTGCTCCCTCACTTGTGCATTCAAGTAATAAGCATAAATATATAAGAGAGAAGAAATCGTCTCTACAGAACATTTGCCCTTTTGCCAAAAGCAGTCCAAATTAAGTTATATGTGAAGTAAATGCAAAGAACTTGATATAAACAAGCTCTAGGAGCTGCAACCACGCTCGCAGGCTTTTAGTAAGACGAATCTGTGCAGGAGCAAGTGTGATGGATGGAAACTGAAGCAGTACTTGATTATGTGATGCACATATTACACTTGATCAAGACAAATAAATTTGATCCGTCACCAATACAACTTCACTTCTTGGGGCTACCAAAAGCACAAATAGATGAGAAGCATCCCTTCCAGTAGGTAGCACAGTATACTCCCAGTATCTAGTATTCAGCACACTACAAGCAACAATCTCCAGCTAATCGTACAATCCATCCTGTTCCCATACATCTACGAGGAAATCTATCATTTCCTGTGGCCAGTAAATCCAATTTCAAGAAAACATTAGATACAAGGGAAATTGTGTTTTCACAGTAAAAAAAAAAATCAACTATTTACTTTAAATTAATTGACTTACAGCAAGAGGAATAGGCCGTGGAAAATGTTTGTTGCTCCCTAACAAACTGTCATATGTAGCATTCCAACTGCTTACAGAAATACCAAAGTGCATGAGGCAATATAAACAAGAAGGAAAGAGAGGTTGCGTAACTTAAAAAGAATCCTGTTTCTTATGCCATGAGTGAAGTATAACAAACTTCATAAATACATGCTGTATTCTAATGCTTAGCACTGTAGTAATAACCTACATCATAGCAGACTGACAACGCAAGCAAATGATGACAACATACCAGTTAGTATGTCAATTGCAAACTCTGATAATTATGCTTATAATTTCTATAAAGTACACCAAGAAAATCCACCACACTTTCAGGTCATCTTACTGTTTAGTTTAAGCCCAAATTTCTTGAAAATCTCAAACATAAAGGTAGGAGTTTGTAGGACTATCAGAATAGCATGTCAGTTAAGGAATATCAATACACATATATTTCAGAACAAATTTTACGGTGTTAGTTTGTCTTTGGGTTTAATTGCACTTAAATACCCTGGGCCATCCAATTTTGCCACTTTAATGCCCCATACATTTTTTAGGTAAAGTTCTTTTTCCACTTTAATAACCTAAAGTTCTTTTTCACTTTAATACCCTGACATATCACTTCTTTGCAATTAGAGGTACAAAAAGGCCTTAATACCCTAATCCTAACCATAAATGAAAAACTTTGGTTCTGTAAATCAATAAGAGGTTTTCCTCTGCTCATGTTTAACATTTAAGTTTGGCTTTTCATTTAATTTAAGTGTTTTTAATTCAACCAATTATTCTCTCATATTCAAAGTTCTTGAATATTAACAAAATGTGTCATCAACGTTAAGCTAGTACTGATTAAGAAGAGTAAAGCACCTGAACAAAGATGTTAAAAGCTGAGAACTCTTAAAATGCAAGAACATAAACTAACAGGGAGATAGCAGAGAGTAAACAAGAGGATTTATTTTTCCAAAGTCTAGTTTCTGGATTTGCTTTTGCTTTTGCTTGTCCTTGTGTCATCTTTAAACATTTTTCAAATAAGAATTAGATTGGAATTTCAGTCACCCTTTTAACTTTTAATAAGAGTCTGTCAAAATATAGTGTTATTATTTCATTCAGGATGCAAGTTCTATAATAAGAGCCTTTTGTTGGAATAAGGAAAATACAAAGCAGTGGCAGGTGAAATATAGTGCAAGAGAATAAAATAAGTGTGTAGTTTTTGGGGTCCAAGGGACTGATCCAGAAAAAGCAAAGAAGCATGTTGTTGATCAAAAATTTCAAAATACACTCTTTTCCCATGGGATTATAAGTGGTTGCAGATAATCCTAAGGTACTTTGAACTTATTGCTCCAATTGGCTTTACAAAATAGGATTTTTATTTTATTTTTTCTGTGTGCCTTAGCCCTTGGGGCATATGTTAAAGAACAATAAATGGTCCTTAAATATCTGCAAATGTATAATGAATGTGTTAATAAACGTCTAAGGGTAAAATGCATTTAAACCCCCCTAGATGTCACGAAAATGCAAATAAAGACTCATTGATTCAAAAAAAGACAGTCTGTTACGAAAATGCTCAAATCACCCCCCCCCCCCCCCCCCCCCCCCGTTGTTAAAATCTGTTAAAAATCGTATTAAAAGACGATTTTGCCCCTCCCCCCCTCTCTCTCCGGTGGTGGGGGCAGGTCGGGGGGGGGGGGGGGGGTCGGCGATGACCGGCGGAGGAGGGGGGGTCGGGGATGACCGGCAGAGGGAGGAGGGGGGGGGGGGGGTTCGGGGATGACCGGCGGAGGGAGAAGGGGGGCGGGTCGCCGGCTGAGGGAGGGGGGGGGGGGGTTGTCACGCCCCGCTTCCGTAGGAGCGCTCGTCCTCGCTAAGACGTGATGTCGCACGAGCCTAGGTTGCGCTCGTGCAAGACAGGTTCCATAACGGCCGATTTCAGCGGCTGCGACGGGGTCGTCGCACAGAAGTCCCAAGCAGAGACATTGAATAATAGCAGCGAAAATTTAGAACAAAACACAAGTTACACAAAAGATGATCTTTATTGATATTGAAACAAAGATTACAATGGGGCGCAAGGCCAAGATTATAATCGCTCAAGCTCACTCATCTCACATTACAAGTCACTCAGCTCTTTCTCATCTCTCAATACATGTCTTGAACCAGCGGATGCTTCGGAAGGCGATGTCCATACATTATGTCCCGTATAAGACTTGACTCCATGCGGCCGCACGTTTCGAATCGCCAAGGAACTCCGTGCCTCGACGCATCCAAGCGAGCTCCGCGCCACGAGCTTCTACCTGTGCCTGCACATGAAAACTATGTGGGTGTCAGTACTCAACTGTACTGGTGGAATGAGCTCCTCGTCCACCCATACAAAACCAACACGTTAATTTACATTGTATGTAACATAGTCCCTTTATGATTGTCTTTCTACTCTTTCCTTAGGATCGGTTTTAGGACAGACGCCTTGGCCTATTTTGTGTCTCAAGACTATTTCGTATTTTGTGTCTCAAGACTATTTCGTGCTTGCAACGCAGCATCAACTCAACAACGTTAACCTATCAAGTCGTGCTTGCCTTACGGCTTAAAATCAGAGACGCAACTACGCGATATGACTTCATTCCCGTGTGACCGTGCTATAAGTCCTTGTGGAGGCCGTGCCTCGCAACTCAATGAGACTCAATCATATCGCCGCCTCGCGGCCCTTCGCTACTAAATCATCAACCGACCCAATCAAAACTTGTGGGTTAAGTGTCACTCGACCAACTTTGCCTTGCGGCGTTTCCTGACTTAAACTCAAAACAACTCAACCAACTTATGCAACTTATATGTCGACAACTCAAGACTCGACGCCACATCTCGTGCCGAAGCACGGTGTCTTCGTTGCAGCCAAATCTTAGGCCCAACATTTTGTGTTCCAACTGTACACACACATTCAACTCGACTCCTTGATATACTACACTCAATACTCGACTCAATCCAAAGGCATACACGCGGATCGCCGTCCATGCCAGCTCATCTATATGAACTAGTCACTAGCGCCCAGCGCTATAATGGACTCCTTTTGAGCTTTTGATTAGACGGACGCTCCTTGCCAGCGCGAGTAGCTAGCTCCGCTGCAAGTCCCCGCTAACCCGTGCGGTCATCCAGCACAGCTACGAATGTCTCCATCACAACGGTTCCCATGGGCCGCCTGGGTCGCCGTGCGAGAAACAGATTTATTTTACCTTGTACAAGTTGTCCAATGACCATGCAAGACTCGACTCGAACTGACGTCTCACACAGTCAATCTACTTCTAGTGTTACCATCTCTTTCAGGACTAAGTTCAACACTTCTCACATCTGAGACCTTGCCTCGGCGACCCAGTCGCGAGTATTCTTCTTTCTTGTCTCGACGACCTACCCGCGAGCATTCTTCTTTCTTGCCCTATCATTTCACTCAACTCAAGAACAACTATTTGAAGCACTTTCCAAACTCAACGAATCAACCGTGGCCCGTGCCTTAAAACACTAAGTTCGTGCCATCGTGTCTTAAACCAACTTGAAACTCTATGTGACACCACCGTCCAAGTCATACTCTATATGACGGGCCTTACGATCACGAGACTATGTGGTTATACTCCGCCGTAGAACTCATAGTACCGTACTGGCTACTACTCCTGATAGCTTAACATAACTTGCCTAACTTACTTTGCAACAACTTGACGAGCAAAGGCTGCGTCAAGCTTTGCGTCGTGGGAACGTGTCGTGCACGCGTTCGACTTTGAACAACCAAGTTATTTTGGGGTGCCTAGACTTATGCCACAAGCCGTGCAATACAACTTAATCCGTCGGCGAGCAGAGGCTATGCCACGCCTTGGACGAAGAGACCATGCATGCTTTATGAAGCATTTATGCGGGCGACGCCTATAAATTTGGCAAACTTTTAGTTTGTGGCGAAGACCAACTTTTCCTTCTTCCAAACCAGGGAACGAATGACCTAGTGTCATTTTCAAAGCACGTCGTGCACCAACTATAAGCCGACCGTTGGACCTTTCTATATTCTAACTCAATTCGATCCGTCGGGATCATTCCCTTTAGCTATGTGGATTCGTCTCTTTTATTATCAAGCCTACTTGTGCGAGTTGAAAACATGCGATTTATTATGTGAAAGCTAAGATAAGGCAAGTTCACCGAAACTACCCCACCTGAGCGAGCGATCGTCTCGACCGAACGATGCCTCTGAGCAGCCGTTGCAAGGCTAAGTCCGAACGCCGTCGGCGTTCCGATTCCTCCGATTGACTGAGCGGGACGGGGTACTACATCATACACCACTCAGAAAAAGTTTCGTCCTCGAAACTAACTGAGTACTTACTCATTGACTTACCACTCGAACGTTCAACGACTCTCGCACACATTTCTCCTATGCATTTTCCAAATCCGAGCTACGCTCGTGCTACTATCAATCTTTCCTTCAATACGATTCAAAATCCTCGACACTTTTTCCATTCCTCAAGTATCACTTGCATTCAACGTATCACTTAGTTGGATCGTGCACATATTTTAGGCGTCCTCAAAATACATGCACTTCAGCCAAGCCTTGTGATAGTGAATCCAATCCCACCTGTCGATTCATCCACTCAATCCTGAAAATCGATAGTACCGATGCTAACTCTCACAACATGGACATCTCGCCTAGCCGCTAGGCCATCTCTCTAGGTTAAAGTCAACTGTCAGTATTGGAATCACCGTTCCCAAACAATAATATCAACACTGACCCCATCCTAAGGTCAAACCAAGTTGATAGTACTGGATTTTCTACCCAAGCTCGCATCACTCCGATTTCTAAACATCGAGCATAGATTTCCTACACACATCCCAACATTCGTCGTACGGGGTCTGAGTCATTCAGCAAAGCCATCCTACGACAACTTACGTTCAACCAATTCTACGACACATCAATATCGTTCGTTCAACAAGCCATTTCACATAGTCTATCTCTTCGAACACGTTCATCATAATCTGCCTATCAATCCTTCCAAGTCAAACACGCTACGACGCAATTCATCGCTAAACCATAATTCACATTTCATACTCAAGTCATTTATCCCAATTCACGAAATCGATCACAATGTCGTCTGACTTAACAATATGCCACGCTCCGATCTCACGCGAGTCCGATTACCCACGGTGAGCATGAAATCACCATGCAACGCTCCCGCGGAATGATCATTCTCATCGGAGCGTAACTCTTGTTTTGAGTCTAGACTAATTCATTCTCGATGCGCGGATTGGACCTACTCAATCTTCAAGTTTCATCCATTCGTCAATCACAAGTCCTACAAATCCTCGAATTCACCTTCGCATCATGCCAATAAGTCGAGACAATTAAAGTTGCCGTTCCAGATTTTCCGAGTTCGATCATTCCCGCGACATGAATCACCATGTCAGCGCTCACGCGTAACGATCGTCCCGAATCCGACGTGACGCATGTGCGAGGCTAGAATTGCAATCGCGCAAGACAAAAGCATCGACGTTGTGGTTACCCACGTAACCATCAAGACACAATCATTTTCATCCAACATTCATCTCAATCACAATCCTAAATATAGCATCCAACCGAACAATAACACTTGCACGATCGTCGTTCGCCGAGTCAGAGTACCCCCGAGTTATCGCATATCGATCTTTGATACACCTCAATACCATCGACGATATGCGTAACCTGACGATCTTCCTTTGCAACCAATTTCGAGTCGTGCGAATGATGCTATCATCCGATTGGATAATCTCCCCGACATTCAAATTCAAGTTCGATCATTATCCCTCGAATCATTCACAACATCAATTTTCCTCCAATCCAAATTCACGTATTGTTCATCCGTCTATCTTAAGCCATCGACCAACGTGTTTTCTCAATTCGCATCATTCCTTGCTAACTCAAATCATCGAGCAACATTCAATCCAATCCTTAGAGTCATTGCGTAACTTCAAAAATCAACTTTTCATGCACGCTATCTATCTGTCGTGCTAACTTTTCATATACGATCCGTATCAATTTCTTCGATCAAGTCATCCATTCGTACACTCTAACTTTTCCTCGATTCTATTTCACCTACTCAATCGTTTTCGCGTTTCATACTTCGCACAATCCTCAATCCCGTGCATGTTCCGTGCGCGTCCATTTCTAGGTTGTTCGAATCGACTAGTCAAATCTCAAGACTACAACTTATCAATGGTACTCACTCTACGGCTTTGCATACGTGCGACGCTTGCTGATATACTCATCGACACCCCACATCCTCAATCAATCGATCGGCATCCCTGAAGCTATCGCATACACCACTCAGGGATGAAGTCATTCAACAAATCCTCAACTTATCATTCGATTCACAATCTACTTCTTCGAATCTCGTTTCGGACCATTCCTCATATTCCAAGCACGCTCATATACGTCGCACCGACGTTATCGTCGCTCGATAGCACCCTTATCGATAGTCGTCTCACTTTACTCAATCGAGTTCAACTCATTCTTGCTCGACACTATTCAATTCCCGCACTCGACTTTTCTAAGGTCAACGCAACTTTGGTGTATATGTCCAGCCCAACTTAGCCAGTCGTGCTTACGCAAACCCTCTTTTTGTTTTATCAAAAACTGTTCTCCTATGTTTTGCAAAATAGTTAGACTTATTGTATGGACATCCCGTGGGACATTCGAGAGAGCGCACCAACGATTTCAACTTTGCGGAAGCAACAATTCAGAATTTGCGAAAACAACGGAGTTAAAGAATTCAATCGATAGTCCAAGGACGTAAAGCCGTGCTCTGATACAATTATGTCACGTCCCGCTCCCGTAGGAGCGCTCGTCCTCGCTAAGGCGTGATGCCGCATGAGCCTAGGTTGCGCTCGTGCAAGGCGGATTCCATAACGGCCGATTTCAACGACTGCGACGGGGCTGTCGCACAGAAGTCCCAAGCAGAGACATTGAATAATAGCAGCGAAAATTTAGAACGAAACACAAGTTACACAAAAGATGATCTTTATTGATATTGAAACAAAGGTTACAATGGGACGCAAGGCCAAGATTACAATCGCTCAAGCTCACTCATCTCACATTACAAGTCACTCAGCTCTCTCTCATCTCTCAATACATGTCTTGAACCAGCGGATGCTTCAGAAGACGACGTCCATACATTATGTCCCGTATAAGTCTTGACTCCATGCGGCCGCACGCTTCGAATCGCCAAGGAACTCCGTGCCTCGACACATCCAAGCGAGCTCCGCGCCACGAGCTTCTACCTGTGCCTGCACATGAAAACTATGTGGGTGTCAGTACTCAACTGTACTGGTGGAATGAGCTCCTCGCCCACCCATACAAAACCAACACGTTAATTTACTTTGTATGTAACATAGTCCCTTTATGATTGTCTTTCTACTCTTTCCTTAGGATCGGTTTTAGGACCGACGCCTTGGCCTATTTTGTGTCTCAAGACCATTTCGTGCTTGCAACGCAGCATCAACTCAACAACGTTAATCTATCAAGTCGTGCTTGCCTTACGGCTTAAAATCAGAGACGCAACTACGCGATAAGACTCCATTCCCGTATGACCTTGCTATAAGTCCTTGTTGAGGCCGTGCCTCGCAACTCAATGAGGCTCAATCATATCGCCGCCTCGCGGCCCTTGCCGTCTCGCGGCCCATCGCTACTAAATCATCAACTGACCCAATCAAAACTTGTGGGTTAAGTGTCACTCGACCAACTTTGCCTTGCGACGTTTCCTGACTTAAACTCAAAACAACTCAACCAACTTATGCAACTTATATGCCGACAACTCAAGACTCGACGCCACATCTCGTATCGAAGCACGGTGTCTTCGTTGCAGCCAAATCTTAGGCCCAACATTTTGTGTTCCAACTGTACACACACACATTCAACTCGACTCCTTGATATACTACACTCAATATTCGGCTCAATCCAAAGGCATACACGCGGATCGCCGCCCATGCCGACTCATCTATATGAACTAGTCACTAGCGCCCAGCGCTATAATGGACTCCTTTTGAGCTTTTGATTAGACGGACGCTCCTTGCCAGCGCGAGTAGCTAGCTCCGCTGCAAGTCCCCGCTAACCCGTGCGGTCATCCAGCACAGCTACGAATGTCTCCATCGCAACGGTTCCCATGGTCCGCCTGGGTCGCCGTTCGAGAAACATATTGATTTTACCTTGTACAAGTTGTCCAATGACCATGCAAGACTCGACTCGAACTGACGTCTCACACAGTCAATCTACTTCTAGTGTTACCATCTCTTTCAGGGCTAAGTTCAACACTTCTCACATCTGAGACCTTGCCTCGGCGACCCAGTCGCGAGCATTCTTCTTTCTTGCCTCGACGACCCAGTCGCGAGCATTCTTCCTTCTTGTCCTATCATTTCACTCAACTCAAGAACAACTATTTGAAGCACTTTCCAAACTCAACGAATCAACCGTGGCCCGTGCCTTAAAATACTAAGTTCGTGCCATCGTGTCTTAAACCAACTTGAAACTCTATGTGACACCACCGCCCAAGTCATACTCTATATGACGGGCCTTACGATCGTGGGACTATGTGGTTATACCACGTCGTAGAACTCATAGGACCGTGCTTGCTACTACTCTTGATAGCTTAACATAACTTGCCTAACTTACTTTGCAACAACTTGACGAGCAAAGGCTGCGTCAAGCTTTGTGTTGTGGGAACGTGTCGTGCACGCGTTCGACTTTGAACAACCAAGTTATTTTGGGGTGCCTAGACTTATGCCACAAGCCGTGCAATACAACTTAACCCGTTGGCGAGCAGAGGCTATACCACGCCTTGGGCGAAGAGACCGTGCATGCTTTATGAAGCATTTATGCGGGCGACGCCTATGAATTTGGCAAACTTTTAGTTTGTGGCGAAGACCAACTTTTCCTTCTCCCAAACCACGGAACGAAGGACCGAGTGTCATTTTCAAAGCACGCCGTGCACCAACTCTAAGCCGACCATTGGACCTTTCCATATTCTAACTCAATTCGATCCGTCGGAATTATTCCCTTTAGCTATGTGGATTCGTCTATTTTATTATCAAGCCTACTTGTGCAAGTTAAAAACATGCGATTTATTATGTGAAGGCTAAGATGAGGCAAGTTCACCGAAACTATCCCACCTGTACGAGCGGTCGTCTTGACCGAACAATGTCTCTGAGCAGCCGTTTGCAAGGCTAAGTCCGAACGCCGTTGGCGTTCCGATTCCTCCGATTGACTGAGCGGGACGGGGCACTACACGGGTGGTCGGGGATGACCGGCGGAGGGAGGAGGGGGGGTGGTCGGGGGGCGGGTCACCGGCGGAGGGAGGAGGGGGGGGTGAGGGGGTCGGGTCGCCGGCGGAGGGAGGAGGGGGAGGGGAGGGGGTCGAGGTCGGGTCGCCGGCGGAGGGGGGGTAGGGAAGGGAAGGGCTGGTAGGGAAGGGTGGGGGGGGGGGGGGTAGTTTAGGTAGTTTCTATTTTTTTTAAGTCTTAACGGCCATTTAACGGATAAGGGCCATTCTAAACAAAACAGGTTTTTTGGGAGGTGCTAACTGCTTAAGTTTTCTAAAAACTCTTATTTTGCAAACGAGGCAACTCTAGAGAGGGTTTAAATGCACTTTACCCAACATCTAATCGCCTCTAGGTAGGATAAATTTTCAAATGCTATTTTGAATGTACTTAGTTTACATGTAAAATTTGCTTTAATTGGTCTAATGTCAGAATTTGCTTTATCGGAGTCTATGCTAAAAGTTTGATGCAAAAATTCCATTTCGGATGCTTAAAACTTCTGAAACCAAATCTCATAGGCTGCAGTTAATCCTTTTAGATATCATTCTTCACTCTGGTTTTCTGGTACTTCTGCATAATTATTATAACATGTCTTGATAAAAAGTATCAATCTGTTTGTTTAGGATGGGTAAGAGTATCAATATTAACAGTTGTGAGTGGGATAGAAGGGTTATTCAGGATAAAGATAAACGTGTAAGCTTCACCCAATTACCTAGAGTTAGTTAGACGCTTCTTAACCCATTCCCTATAAATTTAGAGATAATTAAGGACCTTTATTGCTCTTAACATGTGCCCTGAGGGCATACCTAGAGAAACCATACAGAACAAATAAATATTAATCTCAATATTACATACGTCACAATCTCTTATCAGATGCACTACTTTAGTTTCAAAGTGACAGAAAGTATTACAATAATGTAACTTTCTTTCCCCTTTGCACTAATTGCATATGTCACCAGACATTGTACATTACAAGTTTCCTACAGAAAACTTGGCATAAGGGTGGTTCCAAGCAAGTCAGTGTAGTGAAAGTCGCGAAAGTATCACTTTTTTCCCACATTCACTACTTACAAGCAAATAGAGTATGTTTTCCACTTTCATTTTTGACATAAAGTAGGTCTTGTCCCCCATGAAAATGTGAATCTCACATCCTCTCTTTCAAGCCCGATGTGGGATGAAAGTCGGGTTAAATAAAAAAAAAAATATTACTATTCACTTTTCACTGGATGACAAGTTGTCAAATCTATACTTCAAGCCTTTATCCCAAAATTTTAGTCCACAGGGTGCTTTGGGGGATTTTAGTATCCAAAAAGAACAACAACAACAACAACAAAGCCTTTATCCCAAAAAATTGAGGTCAGCTGTAATCAAATTCTGGCGTTTAAGATTATATTATATAACCTTGACATAATAAATAACCTAATTTCCGGTTAATCTCAACATGAAAAACATACCGTCAAGCTCTGTGCCCAACCTAAGCTTACTAGATTATCAACTGTTAAACCAGTCAACTAACAAGATCAGGAAATAAGGCATTTTCTTCCTGCTAGCCCCCATAGGAACAAACGTTTTATAGAACAAGATTCTCATGCTTTGCTTCTGAAAAGACATAAAGTTAGAGCCAAGATATCCTCTTAAGATATTCTCCCACATAGATAACAAACAGTATGGCATACCTTAACCTTGGTTCTCGAAGCTGTTGTGCCCGGTTTTCAGGCTTCTGATGTGTAACCCACTGCTGCCTAGTTTGGTTCCAAAGAAGAAGACCTGCAACATAAATGTTTTCAGTACTAAAGTACAGATACCAAAATTGTGATTCACTAAGCAAAACCATACCATAAGTCTGGTTCTTTAACAAACAAATACTATACAAATATTTTGTGAACCTTAGAAGATATTTTTCTTTCATCATGTTCTATTCACTTTGTTTGTGCTAACTACTTTTCCATATGCCTCATTATCAAGGATTCAATTATAGAAAAACAAATCCCAGTTGAAGAAATATGAGGGATAACTCGTATCCATTACATTCATATAAAACAACCAACTAGCATGACCATATCTACAGAAAAAGCAATAAGCCTAACCTACTTAATCTAAGGAAGGAAGTTTCAATAGAGCGTCACAGAATCCTACATCAGTAGCACATATATATATATATATATAATTTTACAATGACACGTTACTATATGTTGCAACTGCCACAAACCACAACGGGCGTGTCATAACAAAAAAGAAATAGCACTCCAACACGCAGCTGGTCGTTCCCATGTTTGTGCTAAATGCATTCAGTCACATTTGCTGTCAAAATTAAACTTTTGAAGAACTTAGATTGGATAAATTAAATGCGCGAGATTAGAAGCTTCAACCAATACTTACCATGATTCACAAATTCATGAGGGTTGCCGCTGCTTCCTGCTGCACCATGGTGATCAATGATTTGTGTTGATGTGCTAATTGACGAAACACTCCTCTGAGACTGTACTCCACTGTTTTCCATCTCGTAAGTACTCGTACTCCAAAAATCCTCAGATGCGCTTGGTTTTCTCACTGTCCGCCCTTGGATTCTTAAACCCTTTGAAGGTTCATCTACTGCAGTAACTGGAGTGGGCTTAGTACAGCATCCAAGGCAACCTCTGCTCTGTTACAAATCAGGTTTAACCATATAGACGATTAGCATAACTCTAACAGCATATATGTTACGAAATAGTTTTGGAATTTATTATAGATGACAAAGGAGTAAAGGGAAAATTACAGTTATGCCTCGTATTCAAATAAGAAGTGTACTCGAAGACCCGGATTAGCATCACGGGGGACTGAATCAATAGAGCCATAACCAGACAACCACTGCCAAAAGAGTCCTCCAATGCAAGGTGCAGGGAGGCTTGAGATGTACACACCCCATTTAAGGAGAGATGTCCATAAGTCAAACCCGAATTCCCAGGATGCTTGCATTGTTTCAACCTCATTTGAGGATGAGTGGGCTTTCAACACTTAAAGTGCATTTGTGTTGCTGCAAGCGCAGGTTCACTATGTGACTTCCATTAAATATTTATTTTTTGTGAACCATTTGCATGGTGCAAATAATTATAGTCTTAATCATTTCAACATTTAGGAAGGCCTCTTCAGTCTGTAAGCAGCAGGCTCTAAGTAACCGTTCTAGAGAATTCACATTAGAAACAACCCGTTCAGTGTAACCACACAAGTCCCAAGCCATAGCCAACAAGCCTTCTCATAACTATTTGGATTGTTCACGTGAATCAGTTGCTCGGAGTAAATACTTTTAAGTGCAATACATATGTGGAGCCAGATGGTCTGTCCTAATCAAAGAAACAATCAAAGCATGGAATTCCCTACTACAATAGGATACTTGAGAGATAATGGAGCACCATTAACAAAGTATAATATTAGAAGAAATTCATGCATAACAATATAATGTTTACAAACACCGAAAATATCAAGACCAACATGGTCAGAAGCATATGTATCTATAAACCATATATTACGAGCAACAAAACACACTTGGGAGAACTTATGCATACAATAATCATACATTCAATTCATGCACACATGGGCAGATCCAGCCTATTGGTTGGGTGGGCTCCAGCCCACTGTCACGGACTTAGTATTTTTGCTACACTTCATCCCGTGCAACGCACTATCTTCCTCCTCGAAGACTCGTGCAAGCCCTCCCCCAACGCTTAGCTAGATCGCTAAGGCGATATTGAAAAACTTGTGGAGCAAAAGAGAGAGAGATTGGAAGCTTGAAAACTTCACTATACTAGAAAAGACTACAACTTTGGGTTGTGAGAATCAAATGAGGCCTCCCCCCTATTTATAATAACTCATAGAGCTTTACATGAAAACTTCTGGAAGGAATATTTCAGGGATTATTCTTCCTACCAAAACTGGAACGGCATATTCCAGGATTATTCTCTAAGGGACATAAGAGGAAACTTCATGGGCCATTCAGAAGGATCTTGGGTCATCTAGAATGATCTTCGGCCTTCCAGGGAAATCCACCGCCTTCTAAAGAGTTTCGCCATCTTCTGGAATGTTCTGAAAGCTTCCCGCATAATCCCGGTCCGTGGAGAGTTATGCAAATCCGTCTCGGTGGGGCACAAAATTTTGTGCGTGACATTATCCCCCACCTGTTTCGTCGACGGGTGCAGCAAATCTTGGAACGACGTCCACCCTCGTAGGCATGGTCGCTGCTCGTCGTCCCTTCTTTGTGCGACTCGTGCGGCGCTTCCATTTGTCCATATTCTCCTCAAGATCGGAAGCAAACTGGTTCGTCACACCAACTCTAGCCTCGGTTTGTTCCCTCCTCGGTACAAGACGAATCTCATGCGGACTATCGAGTCGCCGATCCCCCTTGTCTCATGGCTGCACTTGGTTCTACACACCTCCGCGCATGCGAATTCTATTGCAAGCATGTCGACTTGAATGTCCCCCACGAGCTTTGAGCAACTCCTTGCGCGAGTTACTCCGCCTCGTCGCTTCTGCCTCCGCGCAGCTTGCGACAAGCATCTCTGCACTCATGCCTAGCCCAGTAGCATGGTCCACCTCCCTCCGCGGAAGTGGTTCTCGGAGCGCCCCTTTGCAACACCCTTGGTCTCGCAAGAAAGGTCTTCCTCCTCGAAGCCATCCTTCTTCTCGAGCACCGCTAGATATGCCGTCCCCCTTTTGCCACCCTTCTTAAGCTGAGTAGCGGAGATAGCTTCCCCCCTTCGAAGGCTTGTCTCGTACACCTTTCACCATGCACGATGAGCCTTCCTCCATGAAGCCGACAACTCCCAAATGTGGCATCGGAATCGTCTTAGCCGCGATAAGGAAATCCATGCCCAGTATCATCTTGAAGTCATCCATCGATGTAATAGTGAAATTGACAATATCCGACCAATTTTCCACAGCTATGCTGACTCCCTTGGCTACCCCGTGCACGAGGCGCGCCTCCGCATTGACCGCCTTCATCATGTCCGGATCTTCCTCCAAGGCTAGACCCAAAAGACGGACCTCCGTGCCCGCGATGAAGTTATGAGTGGCACCCGTGTCAACCAACGCCCGTGTGCTCATGCCGTTGATCCTCACGTCAATGTACATGAGCTCCCTGCTCGGAGTCCTCCACACAGCAGACTTGGTCTTCAAGATGTTGAGTAACCGCAACGCCCCCATGTGCACTCCTACTTCGCACTCATCGTCCTCCACCTCCTCGCTTTGGACGACATTCACACGCATGCTCCTCATCGGACAATCCCGAGCAACGTGTTTTCCTCAGCATATGAAACACGAAACTACTCGCTCGAGTTGGACCTTCTCGTGTTTCTTCCCCTCAGACGGACCCTCCTTCGGAGAGCTCTCCCGATCTCCCCCACCATTCCCCTTGGTGAACTTTGGCTTGGCCTCGGCATCGTTGTCGTCCCACATGTACTCGACGAGCCGCTCAGCTGCTGCCATGGCGGTGTTCAAGTCTTGCACCCTCTGTCGCTGCAATTCTTGAGCCGCCCACGGTTTGAGTCCATCGAGAAAGAAGAACAAACGATCCTCCTCACCCATGCTAGATATCGCGAGCATCAAACGTGTGAACTCTGCAATATACTCCTTGATCGCCCCGGTATGCTTGAGTTGCCGCAAGCTCCGCCTCGCTGCAAACTCCACATTCTCCGGATAGAACTGAGACTTGATCTCCTTCTTGAGATTCTTCCAAGTCTCTATCGAGCACAAACACTTCTCGGCCTCCATGTACTTCGACGCCACCACAACATCGCATCGTCAGTGAAGTAAAGTGAAGCAATATCCACCTTCCCGGCGTCATTGTTGATGTGCAACGCCTTGAAGTATCGCTCCACGTTCCACAAGAAGTTCTTAACTTCGGCATCACACACCCCGTTGAAGGATTTCTGCTCGGGGATCTCCCGTCTTCTCGGTGCCTCCCTACTCGAAGGTCCACCGTTCGCAACGGCCTTCTCCAAGATGACAACTTTGATCTTGAGTTCTCCGCAACTCTCGACCACGGTCTTTAGCTCCTCGTAGTCTTGAACCATTCTACACAAGTCCTCAATCTATGCACGATGCCCCTTGAGCTCCTTCTCAAGTGCGGATCGGATCTCTTAGAATTGCTCCCGAAAGATTGCCATGTACGAAGCAACGTCGCTCTCCAGCCCATCGAAGCACCTTTCTAGTCTCTTGTTGCTTTGCTCCACGGAGCCCATGCGCATCTCCATGTCCTTCGAACCCGTCTCCAAGACTCCAACACGCTCGGCAAGATCCACAAGGCTACGCTCCGCCGTAGACTCCTTGCTCTTAGCCTTCTTGTGCGTCTTGGCGTGCCCCTCCTTAGGCGACGCGGGTCCCTCCTAGACGTTCTCGGATGTCGACATGGCACCAACCGACCTTCGCTCTGATAGCACTTGTCACGGACTTAGTATTTTTGCTACACTTCGTCCCGTGCGGCGCACTATCTTCCTCCTCGAAGACTCGTGCAAGCCTTCCTCCAACGCTTAGCTAGATCGTGTTGAGAATCAATAAGGGACTTTAGTCCCACATCGAAATTTGTAGTATGTAGAGGAGCTAGACTCCCTATAAGTAGTGAAGTAGTCCATCAATAAAATTACACCAACTATTATTTTCTACATGGTATCAGAGCCATAACTCTCTCTCCACAAAAAAAAAAAAAATTAACTCTCTCCCCTCCCCCCGGAGCAGCAGCCCCCCCCCAACCCCCCCCCTCCCGACCCCCCCCCCCCGGAGCAGCCCCCCGACCCCCCCCCCCCCCGGAGCACCAGCCCCCCCCCCCAACCCCCCCCCCCTCCCGACCCCCCCCCCGGAGCAGCCCCCCGACCCCCCCCCCGGGAGCAACCCCCCCCCCCCCCCCGCCCGACCCCCCCTCCCGGAGCAGTACGCCCCCCTACCTCCCTCTCCCACTCTCGACATGGAAACCCTAACCCTAGCCCTAGCAGCCCCATCAAAACCCTAACCCTAACCCTAGCCGCCAAAAAAAAAATAATAAAAATAAAAATAAAATAAAAATAAAAATCAGTACCTTCTTTTTAGAAGCTCTACTGTTGTTGCCTTCGAGACTCAGTATCTTCTCTTTAGAAGACCTACTGCTACGCATACGAAATCTATTTAGATTTTCGTACACTCAGAATCCTTCTAGGATTTCTGTTGCGGCGTGCTGCATACTTCGCCATGCAAGGAGGCACAACTAAGTTTGGGCTGTCCGAACACGTCATAATGACGCGGTTCTAGTTGGTCGCATACACTCCAACATATCAGTGAGGAAGCTAGTTTGTTGTTTCCCCCCTGATCTCTATCTCAACTGTCAGAATATACAGTTGACGAAAACGCTACCTGAGATCAGGATTCACAGCAGATTGCTGACTAAGACGAAGACGAAGCAAACGACGACGACTCAGGAAACAACAAAACCTCACTGATTACAGTTGCAGAAACCATGGATTCCATCTATGGGAAGTTGACAGCAGAAGAGATGAAGGCCCTGGTCGAGGATCTCCTGACCAAGAGATTACCGGAGGCAAACTCACGCGTGACCCATACTGATGTGGATCCGTCACCGTATAGAATGGGGAAGTTGGACAAACTGGAGACGAAGCTGGAAGGCACGACCAACTACTTAAAATGGTCGCGGCAGGCGATGCGGACGCTGAAGGGACGTGGCTTGATTGGCTATGTAGATGGCCACACCAAGGCCCCGGTCGATCACTCCTCGAAGGAGTTTGCTGTATGGGAGATTGTCAACAATGTTGTGGCTGGTTGGTTGACAGCCTCTTTAACCGATCAAGTGTCGGGTAATGTTGAAGCAATGGAGGGAGCTGCTGATATCTGGAGAACATTGAAAGATATGTACTCCGGTTCAGGTAACCCAATGCGAGTCTTCCAACTGCAGGATGAACTCGAGCGGGTAGTCCAAGACGATCGTACCATATCTGAGTACGCCGCCTTGTTGAAGAAGTACTGGTCTGATCTTGACCATTATGATCCTCTTGGAATGGAGGATGCTCAGGTTGAACCGTCCTTCGCAAAATATTTCCAGAAATTTCTGGATTATATCTCGCGGCAACGGATGATGAAGTTTTTGAAGGGGCTCAACCCTGCATTTGAGCAACGAAGGAATGTACTTCTTGCGCAACCGAAGCTGCCGACCTTAGAGGATGCCATAGCTGCCATGGCACAAGAAGAAGCACGGTTGAAGCTGATGCCCACCAGGGGCATCTCCCGGGGGAGCAAGTCGGAGTTGCCACATCTACTCTTGCTGCTTTCAACCAGCCTCCTTCTGCGGGAGGCGTTTGCCACAACTGTGGTGACACAGGGCATTACATCCGCTTTTGCCCAAAACCAGCACGGAGTTCCTCGCGTGGTCGGGGCCGTGGTCGGGGTGGACGACGAGGTGGTCGAGGCAGCTACACTGGTGGAAGGGGCACTTACTCTGGAGGCAACACGGCGAATCTGGCGGATGAAGGCCGGGACAATCAGCTGGCGGACATAACTCCATTTGAGAGAGAAGTTCTTGAGAAACTGCGGGGCTCAAAGATTGGTTCTGGTGACCGACAAGTCAATTCTGAGGTGCCGCCCACCTCAGGAGATTACTGCACTTACTTTTCCCAAACCAGTGACGGTATACCTCCGCGTGCTCTTGCATCTGTCTCTCAGCCAGTCTGGATTATGGACTCTGGGGCATCCCGCCATGTCACGGGGTCCCGAGGTGAGTTCTGGGAATACTCTAACCTAACGCCGCCAGAAAGCATTCAGACTGCTGATGGTACCTCCAGGCCTGTTATGGGTAAAGGCACTATTGATTGCACTCATTCCATCACTCTATCTAATGTCTTACATGCTCCTTCCTTTCCTGTCAATCTTATATCCATTAGCGCCATTATCCTTGATCTAAACTGTACTGTTTCCTTTGATATCCCTAAGGTAATCTTTCAGGAGAAGGGAACGGGGAGACGACTGGGCACTGGCACATGGCATAAGGGTCTATGGTACTTGGACAGGAACGGTCTGGACAGAGCACTGGCATCATTGGTTGCAGACACACAACCAGAAGTCCGAAGTCGAAGTGTCGAAGCCGAGCTACTCCTACACCATCAGCGTGTAGGACATTCTTCCTTTTCTGTTATTAGTCGCATGTTTCCATCCTTATATCAAAAAGCGAATAAAGAGTTGTTAGTTTGTGATGCTTGTGAGTTGGGAAAACATACCAGAAGCTCCTATGTGAGTTCTGGGCATCGATGTACTGCTGCTTTTGATATGATTCATTCAGATGTGTGGGGTCCTTGTCCTACAACCGGTGTTAACGGTTATAGATGGTTTGTCACTTTTATTGACTGCTCTACCCGCGTAACGTGGGTCTACCTACTGAAGAATAAAAGTGACGTTTTTGAAGCATTTCAGAGCTTCCATCAACGCGTAAAGACACAATATAATGCTCGTGTTAAGTGTTTCCGGTCGGATAATGGGACGGAATATACCCATACGAGGTTTGCTGCATATTTATCCTCTCATGGCATACTGCATCAAACCTCTTGTGCATATACACCGGCTCAAAATGGTGTTGCAGAATGAAAGAACAGGCACCTGCTGGAAGTAGCTCGGACGATGATGCTAGCTATGAATGTGCCTAAATACTTGTGGGGGCAGGCTGTCTTGACAGCCTCTTATCTCATCAATAGGATGCCCTCTCAATTGCTGGACTGGAAGACGCCGTTGGAAATGCTCACGGGGACAACTGCATACACCGTTCCTCCGAAAGTATTTGGATGTGTATGCTTTGTCCATGATAACAGACCTGGAGTTGGTAAGCTGGATCCTAGAGCAGTTAAGTGTGTCTTTGTTGGGTACACCGGGACACAGAAGGGGTATGTATGCTGGAGCCCGGTGGAACGGAAGCTGTTTGTAAGCATGGACGTTACATTCAGAGAGGTGGAACCATATTATGGTTCAGATGAGGGCTCCGCGTTTGGAAACACACCTAACACAGCGGGTGTTAGCCGTGAGGGGGAGATAATACGTCCAAGCGTGGTCGTCGGATCGGTACCTTATCCTGTTGTTGCAAATTGGAAGGAAAGAGGAGAAAGTATCAGTAATACCGATACGGAGGATGAAGAAGACGATACATATATTACGCAGGGGGAGAAGCAGACAAGGGAAAAAGAGCTCCAAGTGTACAGAAGACGAAAAAGAGCTCCAAGTGTACAGAAGACAGCAGAGGTCCAGTACTGTGCCGTGCCCTGTGCCAAATGTGCCAAGTCCCTCGTCTACTCCTGCCCCAACTCCTGAAGATGTTACTCCCGTACCGGATCACTCGGATTCGGAAGCGGGTCTCTCCGACTCGGATGGTATGCTTTCCCCACCTCCCATTGCTCCCTTAAGGAGGTCTTCTCACATTAATGCAGGAAAAGCTCATATTCGTTATCGAGATTATGAACATGATATCGCCAACTACTTATCTTATTCTAATATTTCTCCGACTTATCAAGTCTTCCTCACTTCGTTAGACTCCACTTCTTTACCTAAGAATTGGCAGGAAGCAAAGAAGGACCCAAGATGAAAAGCTGCAATGATGGAAGAACTTGGGACACTAGAGAAAAATAAGACATGGGAGCTGGTGCCATTACCTGAAGGGAAGAAAGCTGTGGGATGCAAATGGGTTTACACAGTGAAGGAGACACCAGAAGGAAAAGTTGAACGATACAAGGCGAGACTGGTTGCAAAAGGCTATACCCAGACATATGGTATCAACTATGATGAGACTTTTGCCCCAGTAGCGAAGATGAGTACCGTAAGAACGCTGGTCTCCATTGCAGCAAACTATGGGTGGAAGCTACACCAGTTAGACGTAAAGAACGCATTTCTTCATGGAGACCTACAAGAAGAAGTATACATGGAGACTCCTCCGGGGTGCTACTCTGTGTCAGATTCAGGTGAAGGAACGTCACATGGAAAAGTGTGCAAACTGAAGAAGTCGCTGTACGGGCTGAAGCAATCTCCTCGAGCCTGGTTTGACAGATTCAGAAAGGCTGTCACTGGCATGGGGTACCATCAGACAAATGCAGATCACACGGTCTTCCTCCAGCATGCAAGAGGCCACATAACTATACTTGCTGTATATGTGGATGATATAGTGATCACAGGTGATGATGCTGATGAGATCACTAAGCTGAAGTCGAAACTCGCTAAGGAGTTTGAGGTGAAGGACTTAGGACAGATGAGATACTTTTTAGGTATCGAGGTGTGTGATGGTGAACAAGGAATTGTTCTCTCACAAAGAAAATATGTACTAGATCTACTGAAGGAGACAGGGATGCTGGGATGCTGAGCAGCAGTCACTCCAATTGACCAGAAGTGCAAGATGGGAGCAGAAGCAGGAGAGCATGTTGATCGCGAAAGGTATCAAAGGCTAGTAGGCAGACTGATTTATCTAGGGCATACTCGCCCTGATATCTCATTTGCAGTAAGCGTTGTAAGCCGCTATATGCATGATCCAAGAACGGGTCATATGGATGCAGTATTTCTGATCCTAAGATATCTGAAAGGGACGCCGGGAAAAGGACTGTGGTTCAAGAAGAATGGATGCACAGATATTGAGGGATACTGTGATGCAGACTGGGCAAGCTGCATAGACGACAGAAGATCTACCACGGGGTACTGTGTTTTTGTAGGAGGAAACCTGGTTTCATAGAGAAGCAAGAAACAGTCAGTGGTAGCACGGTCGACAGCTGAAGCAGAATACAGAGCAATGGCTCTAGGGGTGTCAGAACTACTATGGGTGAAAGCACTGCTGACAGAGTTGAAGTTGGATAAGGGGACACCGTTGCATCTCCTGAGCGATAGTCAAGCCGCAATAAGTATAGCGAATAATCCGGTTCAGCACGACAGAACGAAGCACATCGAAATCGATCGATTCTTTATCAAGGAGAAGCTGGAGCAAGGGATACTGAAGATTGGCCATGTCCGCTCAGAAGAACAAGTGGCAGACTGTCTGACTAAGGGTCTTAGTT
Source organism: Iris pallida (assembly GCA_029216955.1). Lineage (NCBI taxonomy): Eukaryota > Viridiplantae > Streptophyta > Magnoliopsida > Asparagales > Iridaceae > Iris > Iris pallida. Next base: position 10,308,940 of record JANAVB010028196.1, on the reverse strand, counting down.
CATTAAGTCTGTCGAAGCTATGTAACAAGATGGGGATGATCAATATCTATCGTCCATCTTGAGGGGGAGTGTTGAGAATCAATAAGGGACTTTTAGTCCCACATCGGAATTTGTAGTATGTAGAGGAGCTAGACTCCCTATAAGTAGTGAAGTAGTCCATCAATAAAATTACACCAACTATTATTTTCTACAGATCGCTACGGCGATATTGAGAAACTTGTGGAGCAAAAGAGAGAGAGAGAGAGAGATTGGAAGCTCGAAAACTTCACTGTACTAGAAAAGACAACAAATTTGGGTGGTGATGAACAAATGAGGCCTCCCCCCTATTTATAATAGCTCATAGAGCTTTACATGAAAACTTTTGGAAGGAATATTCCAGGGATTATTCTTCCTACCAAAACTGGAACGGTATATTCCAGGATTATTCTCTAAGGGACATAAGAGGAAACTTCATGGGTCATTCAGAAGGATCTTGGGTCATCTAGAATGATCTTCGGCCTTCCAGAGAAATCTACCGCCTTCTAAAGAGTTCCGCCATCTTCTGAAATGTTCTGGAAGTTTCCTGCATAACCCCGGTCCGTGGAGAGTTATGCAAATCCGTCTCGGTGGGATGCAAACTTTTGTGCGTGACACCACGCCAAAAAAACTCTCTTTTTTCCTCATGTTTTTTTTTTCATTTTTGATATTTTATATAGGTTAGCCCACCTCTAACAAACCCGAATCCGTTGTAACCCACCCCAACTTCAGTTTCTAGATCTTCCCCTGCATGCACACAGGTGCGGATCCAGGCCTTCATTGGGGTGGGCAGCCCACCCCAAAAAATAAAACATTCTTTTTTTCTTCATATGATTTTTGATTTTTGATTTTCTTTTTAAGGAATTAGCCTTCACCAGCCCACCCTAATCCAGTCTAGCCCACCCCAATTTATGTTTCTGGATCCGCCCCTGCATGCACAAACGTGCAACTACAAACACAACAACATATACAACAAGTGCCACCTACTTGTTAACCTATGGACTGTTTGGCTTATCTTAAATGAAAATACCATGCAACATATGTTGTTGTGAGCGATAAGAAGGGCATCCCGGTGCTGCGGCTTCCGCGTATGCACGGTACAGGGAGGTGTAATATATTCGGCCTTATCCCCATATAATGGAGAGGCTGTTTCCACGGCTTGGGCAACAAGCCCTCCAGCAACAAGTAACAAGCCGTCTTGGTTGGACTTTATGAAATGGAATAAAGAGGGATATGAGAATTCATGTAAAACATGTAGCCATAAGTGGTGTTCCCGTCTAAGGTAGGTTCTGTAACTTTTTGTTGCAGCAATTGACACAACTTGGAACAAACCAAACGTTGTAAATGACATAAAATCAGCACGAAGAATGTAGTGGTTGCCATTTTGGTGATTGAATTTTTTTTGGTTAATTTGGTACATAAGTTTTGCGTTTTGGTTTAAAGAGTGCCTGAACTAGAAACCGTTGGTGTTTTTGGATGAAAATCAATAAAAAATGGAAATGCGATGGTCACTTGCCTTATTTTTCGTAGTTATTTTGTCAAGTTTTTATTTTCCGGCTAAGAATATTGGTGTTTGGAAAAATTCTACATAAACAAATAGCTTTTGTCGAGTACAAAATGACGATTCTACAACCAATTATAGCCAATATATAGGCTGGTCATGAGAAAAATAACCCTAAAAATAAGCCACGTGAATATCACATGTCCATTTTTTAACGATTTCCATCCAAAATACCAACGAAACCTAGCTCATGCACTCTATAAACCAAAATGTAAAGTTTAGGTACCAAATTAACCCCCCCCCCCCCCCCCCCCCCCCCCCCCCAAAAAAAAAAAAAATCGAAAAAACATGGTTAAATCTATCTTACCCCAAAAGGATAGATCAAAGGGAAGCCGAACATAGACCCAACAGACCTCATCAATAACCCTATTAACATCTCTCTACATGCACATCCAATCAATTCAATGAACACAAAGATACTCTCCCAAATACATACATACATACATACATACATACATACACACGCATCCAATCAATTCAAGAAGCACAGATATTCTCCCAAATCATCGAGTCAAGGAAAGTATCATATCAAAAGAGGAGAAAACCTCTCACCCAATGCATACGAAAAGCTGCCGGATCAAAGAGGAGACGGAGGCGGATCGAGTGAGGACCACTCTATCCACCATAAACTTCCTACGTCGGCTATCGATTAAGGAAAAGGGGACTCAGTCTTTTTCTTCTTCTTTTTCCCCTTCTAAATCTCTACTCAAATATGTCCCTGTAAAATAAAGATCAACATCAACATCAAACTGAGCAGAATATAGAAATTATGGTATTATAGTTAAGAAAATAGAGAGAATACCTTCCCCTGTTGTTCCTGAGCCGATAGCGCCATCGGATTCAGGATGGTCCTGGGGAAGGGGAGGAGAAGGGAGCAGAGGTAATGTTTCCTTTTCCTTTCTTATTCCTTGTTTCCTCCTTTACTTTAGTTATTTTTAGCTGTTAACTATATCTTCTTTACTGGAGTCGAGTGACTCTTGTGGTTATCAAAAAGAGGTACAAAATTTCGGCTAGTTGACTGAAGATCAATGGATCGAGCTATGCGGACATATTATTCATTCCATTTATTTGGTGGAAGACGGAAGCATATTATTCTTTCCATTTATTTAGTTGAGCCGAGGGACAATGAACATAAACTATACCTTCTTTTACTAACCTAAGTGCTTTGTTGTTTGGATTATCTTAACCTATGCACTAATATCTATTCTACTATATAATGACAAAAGTTAGACTTTACCGTAAATCTTTTTATTCTAAAAAATACCTTTACATATCTATTCAAATACAAAAAATATATTCTACTAGAAATAGTTAGGTACTTACGGCATTTATCTTTTAGTTTCCAATGCAGTAGTTTACCCTTTGGCCTCATTTGGTTCGCGGAGAGGAAAGGAAAGGAAATCAATTAACTGTTATTTTCCTTTCCTTTTCCTTGGAGAGGACAATGAACTTACAAGGAAAATTGAATTATCTATAGTAGGAAAGTGAATTCTTGGCTGGATAGGAGGAATCACTTTTCCTCTTATATTCCTTTCCTGTGGGAATCATTTCCTTTCCTTTTAGGAAATGAATCTTTCCTTTGGATGTCATTTACTTATTTCATGTACATACAAAATTAATTAAAAGACAATTAAAATTATGCATGTTCGTATATATTAGTATGCTATACTATACTAAAAATTATGCACATGCGTTGCTCTCAGTATTTATATATATATATATATATATATTTACTTTATAAATATATATTTGCATGACAAATTCAATTGAAATAGTTAAATTTATTTTTTAGACGGCCAACATTTACTTTTAGTTGGAAATGTTTAATTATTAGTTGTAGTTCATTATGACGTGAGCTTCAACTTGGTTCGGCTACTTTTTTTTCTTCTCCTCTTTGTTCGTCATTGTCAACTGTCCCAACACGAAAAAAATACATTTGTTTGTTACCTAACAATAGCATGCACTTGTTTATGACGAGAGCTTCAACTTGTTCTTACAATAGTCAGTAGCTTATGGCAGCAAAGGTTCAATAAGGGATGTAATGTTTATGCATTGTATATGCTAAATTTTTTTAGTTTCATAATCTTATTTGGATGCTTGAAATAAAACTCAACTTGAAAGTGAGTAGTTCATTTGTTTGGAGGTTACAATGAACCAAGGACGATCATGGTCCAGGATAAGCTGGACGATGGTCCATGATCCAAAAGTTATAGGAATGCTAATATAAACATATCTAGAATAGAATAAAGATACATTATAGACCACTCTTGGTTATCATGTTAGTCTTTTGGTAGCAACAATTTTTTTCACACTATGTTATAGGAATACTAATATAAACATATCTAGCATTATATATTAGAGGTTCTTAATTTAAATTTTGGTAGCAACAATTTTTTTGTTATACTTTTATTTTAATTATTTTTTCACACTATGAGTAGGAGCCTCTTTTCGAGAGTTTGTCTCTAGTTTTCATGAGCGTAAAGCCGCTCTGCAATCAAATGGAAGAGGAGGAAAGATATATTGATCTTTCTTTCTTAATATGGACGAGCTTACATCCATGTAGCCATCATGAAGTTCTTTCTCATATAAAAAATTAAGAGAAAATAATAATGAAGTATGAATTTAACGACACAAATGAATATGAGTTTTTTTAACACGAATAAATGAATTTTTTGAGAATATAATAATGAAGGCTTTGCTCATGCAAATTTAACATGTTAATATTTAAGTTTCCTCGCAAATGAATCAGTGTAGCATAGTTGTACATGACATAAATTTTGAATGTTGTCAAAGTTTTCTCACAAGCCACGCAGGTGCCACTAGAATTTTTCTCACAAGTAATTTTATGCTCCAAAATCCCAACAACCACCTTGCTATTGATTTGAATGTTCTCGGAAAATCAACATTGTCACATTGTAATGAGAGTAACATAAAATTAGAAGGAAAAAATGTCAGCTTAAAATGTGGCTCAGGTAATTTAGTAATATCCTTGAAGATATTGATTTTTCATATGAAAATTTAGGCCTCATAGTGTAGCATTTCTTCTTCTTCTTTTTTTCTTCTTCTTTTTTTTTTTTTTTTTTTTGCAATATCCGGCGTAACGCACGAGACTTTGTGCACACTGTGTTATATGTCATTTGGGCTCACTATTCACAATTTTCACACACACATCCGTCTCCTTCGCGGTTCGATCCCGAGACCGTCCGTCTAGCCAAGAAGGCTATACCTCTCTTATTGACCATAATAGCCATCTGTAGCATTTCTTTTTGAATCACTATTTCCAATCAAAAAGTCCAAAGCTGTGTTTTCTCATCACGGCCCGTATGATCCAAAACTAGGATAAATATTACTCACAAAAAAATCATAGAATTTAGGAAATGAAGCTTCATTCAAATATGAAAACTCTACTCCAAAATGACACAGAGAAGAACAAATCTCATCATAGCGCCAAACCGAGAAGATGGCCAAACAGAGAAGAACAACACAAATGCCTCATCATAACTTGCTGAAAAGATAAACCGTAGTCCCAAACAGAGAAGAACAAACATCCAAATTGACAAAGTAAACCCCAAATTAAACTGCAATCATTGTAATGCTCCGCTCCGTGCGGTAGCTTGCTGTTGGCATCTTGGCTTGCATGGTCTAGTTGGACTTAGATCGATGCCGAGAAATTATTTCAGAGATTTATAATTGTGACGGAAAGAGTATCAAAATGATGAGTGGTTTTGATTTTTTTTTTCTTTTATCTTCACTCCTTGATAAAAGAAACATTCATGCTCCCCTTACTATATCCATATGATACTATCGACAATAAAGGAAAGAATTAAGATAAAATAGATTATATGTATATATGCTTTAGCTGATGTCGGTTTATAAGTAAGTGATGATGAATAAATAAAATTATTGTTAAACCAGAAAAATTATATAGTAGATATTGAACTTGTCACTGAATTTATTGTTCTATGGAGATGGATCATTTTTGGGACCTTCGGACCATCAATAATATTTTGGGACCGATGAGTCACTAGTTATGGCAAGAAAAATGCTTTATGTACCTTCAAAAACTCATTCTTCCATGTCCCTCCGTCACATGGCCTCTTCTATTGGCTCATGTCTTCCCCTCAACCACCACCCATTATTTACTTGGATCAATAAGGGAGTGCCACGTGACGGAGGGACATGGAGGGATAAAATTTTTGGAGGTACATATAGCATTACTCTTGTGGTAACTCAGGGTGTTATTCGGTCCGGGCCGGGCTGGCCCGCGGTCCAGAAAATTCGAGCTCGCCGGGCTTGGGCCGGGCCCAGGCCGGACCGGGCGTGAAGGCGGGCCGGGCCTGGCCCGGTTGGAATTTTTCAAACCCAGCCCGGCCCAGTGGCCCGGGCGCTGGACGGGTCGGGCCTAAGCGGGCCGGGTTTTGGCTGTTTTTTTTTTCTTTCCATTTTTATCTTCTTAACCTATTATATAAGCTAATGAAAATTTTGAACACCCAACTAATAAGAGAAATTGGTTATAGAAGGTGGGTTTAAAGCTCCAGTTCGGTAGGTCTTGGGTTCGAATCCTGCAACATACAAAAAAAATTTCTCAAAAAAAAAAAATTCTTTACGGGCCGGGCCCGGGCTGGGGGGGGGGGGGGAGGCCCGACCCGTTGGGGGGTGGGGGGCCGGGCCGGGCTGATTTGACCGCGGGCCGGTCCGGGCCTGGGCCGGGTACCGGGCTAACCGGCCCACCCTACACCATGAGTGGTAACCCTATATTGGAGAATATGAAATTACGAGCGATGACTCCAAAAATACAAATGAGAATGTGTTGCATAGTTTATTTCAAGTTCATATGCATGTTATATTCTTATAGCTAAGTTGTATATACATGCATGGTCGTGGACAACTTGTACACAAAGTTAGTTACTCGAGAGGTATCTGCGATTACGGAACCGATTCGACCTAGAAAGAAAATGAATAATTGGTGATGACGTACAAGTACGAAAAGTATGAAACTTTCAAGGGGGCTCACAACATGCACTAAAAGGATCATCGTAATTTCCTATGAATAGTCCAAAATTGTGTGTCGTCAGTGACCGTCATATAGTTAGGTTGTTTGCTAACGTTAATTATTTTGCAGACCTAATATATATATATATATATATATATATATATATATATATATATATATATATATATATATATATATTCAATTATTGCTAGCTCAAGTTGTTAGTGTAGAGACATGTGGTCTTTATGGACGGATTTTGAATTTCAGTGGGAACGATTTAGGAAAAAACAGAACAAATATCTATTATTTTGGAAACAATAAAAGAAAATGATCTTTTTCCAATCGCTGGAGAACCCATCAGCTAGTTTTATGACTTCTTTTAACTTTACCGACGGATGACAACAGAAAGCATATTATATTGGTATTCCTTAAGATGTACAGCTGCTAGAGGAGATCATCGATGGAGAGACACAAGCAAGGCCAAGGAACAACAACAATAAGAAGAAATATTCTTTTTAAAGATTCTTTTTATTAATCTTTGATTAATTTGTCGATGATTTGAGTGAATGAGACGTTGCAACTTAATTAGCTGGTAGAACATCGGAGTCGGTTGTCAAAATCGTACGAGCGGTGTCGTCGGTTGCAATAGGGAACACCTCGACGGACTCTAATTCTCTATGCTTACAGTCTGTTGGAATTGTACAGAGAACAAAAAAAAGGTTACAAAAATGAACACGATAGACACAAAACGTCTTTTTAAAGAATATTTTTATATTTTATTTAAAAACATTCTTTGAAAGAACGATTTCATAACAGATCTTAATTATCACGAACACCTTCTCTTTAACTCTTCCGTACCTCCTAATTAATATTTAATTAATGTGCAAAAAATGTTCTTTTAAAGGAATTTTTGTGCATATTTAAATTTGTAATATTAGGGCTGCTATGAAAACGTGCTTTTAAAGCGCGTTTTTTACACATAAAAGGTCGTTTAAAATGATGTTTTGTGTCTGTTGTTGTAATTTTTAAATTTTTTTTTGCTATGAACACAATTTTAACGAAACTATAATGCAATTATAATGCTGTATATAATTTGTGTTCTATGTGACAAAAACGATTCTTCCCGTCTCTTTCGAGCCGATAATTTGTACAAGGTGTCGAAGCAAGCAACACGCATGTTGCCACTTTGGGCTAATAATTAGTCTAATTTTGGAATATAAATAGGCTAAGTGTAGGTGGCCGTACTTGTAGGGACTCGAGAATATTAGAATCCGTCCAATGTGTCTGCGTCGGACTCTTGCCCATACGAATGTCCATCTCGATCAAAGAGAGAGATGTTGGATCGGAGACTAACCTTAAATGGGAGAGGGGGGCGAATAGGGTTTACAAATTTACACATTGTTCTTTTGAAATATTTTTTGTCAATTTTGAAACTATTTCAAAAAGTATCCTAAAGTACAAAAGTGCAATTTAAATGCTTGTGTTGTCAATATTCTCTTGAAATGGTCATGATATGTTTCAAAACTGATCAATATAAAATTTGGGTACTAAAATCGAGCAGTAAAAAAGTTAATGTACCAAAAACGTCAAAATTCTATAGTTGGAGTACCAGTCGGATAATTTAGCAAACTTTCTTATGATTACTACCGTCAAGGTAGGAACCATAAATTCTAACACTTGGGTGGACTAGAATAGACTAGGATGGGCTAGGTATAATCTAGCTGGTATGAAAACAAAAAAATTGGACAGTCCGAAAGTCTGGACCAAAAAAACAAACCGTGCGACACGTGTCAGCACGTTATTGGACGAAGAAAAAACAAAAAAAATACTCTGTCCCCTGCTAACTACGGCCAATAAAAAACTGACATGTGACGTCGGTTTACGTGGCTCTTTCTCTGACGGTCTGGGAAGAAGTGCGGAAAAAACAAAATCCAACCCCTACGTTGTTCCGCCATTGACTATTGCCATCTAAGAATTATGTAGCGGAATAGTAAATGATTGTCATAGCAACAATAAGAAAAAAGCAGTAAATAAGTCCAACCCTCTTTATTGAAGAATGGTTAACCACAATAATATTAAACCCGATATAACCCCGTATATCCCAAGTATATTCCAAGTCTGATACCAACTTATCCTATATACACCTAAGCCAAAACAGGTCGTCTAATTCGTCTCGACCTCGACGATAGATTGAATCCCCCAAAAATCTTGATTACAACCCGAGACGAGACGGAGCTACACAAGGGCACAAGTGACCTGTTTCCTCACCTAAAAATTTGAATATATATATATATATATATATATATATATATATATATATATATATATATATATATATTCTTCTTTGGATTTGAAGCACGAAACAATTAAGTGATAAATAAACTTTCAAAAAAATGGTATTTTAGACAGTGTGATATTAGCGTTCTCGTGTTGTTCAGACTATATCTAAAGTTCAGCTTTTCCTAATTTCCATTCACTAATTACAACCTTTACAAGGTTAAATAAAACACAACTCCTAATGTTTAAAAGAAAAGGAAAGACTAAAATTTCTAAATGTCCTAAGTTCGAGAAGTCCGTCTTGAATGATCTTCGGCCATCAAACTTGCACATGTGCAATAAACCCCCATCGACGATCTATGAACTTTTTCTTCGTCAATGCGCATGCTTACATGCACATGTTCAATAAACCCATCAAATACCACAAATACGATCTATATCGAGTCAATATTGTGCAGCTACGTACATACACAGACTGTATGCAAGCTTAAATCAGCACAACCCGTCCTTAATTGGGAAACTAATCACAAAAACTTTGGTGTCAACAGAGTTGCTAAATCTTAGCTCTTTCGCAAGACAGTTTTGTTCTAGATTGAAATAATAAGAAAATGTTATTTGTCGTCTCCTTATAAGTATATTAATTGAAATAATTAACCCAATATAGATTAATTGTATTAACTACTACTATATTTTATACTATTATACGAACTACTCCTACTTTGAAATTAATTATACGGACTTCTCCTATAGTTTCTATTTTATATTAGAAACTAATAACAGTGACCATCTCCATGGTTAATAAAATTTAGCGGTGGTCAATGTAATTATTTTCGGAATATGGGTAGCCTATATAATATTTATAAAATATATGAAAGGTCAGTATAATTAACCCAGTGTAAAATTATCTTCTTTTTAATCTTTCTTGGCGATATTCAATAAAAAAAAATTGAACAAAGGAGAGATGAAAACCTTATTTAATTTATTGAAATAGCACATGTACTCTCAAACTACAAACTGCTCAACAAATTAATGCTACAAGTAGGGACTATTTTACAAAAAAAAAAAACTGAGAAACAATTTCTGAGACTAATAACATGCCATCCTCTGCAGCCTTTCCTGAAGAATCCCACTGTAGAGAACTGACCGATTAGCCGGCAACTCCGTATCACTACCAACCGGCACAAACATCACTTCTTCGAACACCTCGTCGTCGTCGACGTCATTGTCGTTGCCACCGCCGCTGCTCTCGCTGTCGAACTCCACGATCACATCTTCACCGAACCGCACCCTCTTCTTGTGCTTGGAACTTTCATGTTCCTTCCTTCCTGCTGCAGATCGCGCATGCACGCAGTGGCACCATGAGTAATCGAGTCCGTACCAAAATGTTACAAACTAAAAGCTGTAGGGAGCATATATATATATACGTACGTACCGGAAGCAATACAGGAGCGAAGAGGGCGTCGATTGGAGCAATCTAATCGTGACGCCGCAGAGGACAGAGGCCTCGGGCGGCACATAGCCATGAGGAGTACGGTGGCGGAGAGCGCCATGGCTGCGGTGGCCAAGGCCACTCCATGGCTGCCCATGAGAGAGGAGGAAGAAGTCATAGCCCAAGTTGTTTGGGACAGGTAGGTGTACGTGACAGCTATATATACTGCTAGTTGGATTGTAGGGAGTGGTTCAGACAATGTTGTATATAAATTTAAGAATGCAAATTAAATTCTCTCTCTCTCATACACACAGAGGGATAATTTACCAAATGTCCTCATTTAAAATATAGAAACTAATATATATCTAATTTTTAAAAAAAACCTAACAAATTAATGTTCTCATTTCTTTGTGTAATCCATGTTTTCAAAAAATTTAATAAATGAAAAATAATTCCAAATTTGCCCCAAATTGATTCCATTAGGTTCTAATTATTTTTTATTAATTTTAGAATTTTTCTGCGATTTGTTTGGAGTTGTTTGGACGTCATTTGAATTTTTTGTAATTTAAAAACTGCTACCGTAAAAGCTGTATTTCTCACTTTCAATGGCAAAATGGTAAATATTTAATCCTATGGCTGAGTTAGTAATTAACCATGGTTAGTTTGTCCTAATAAAAATTTTCTATAAATAGGCACTCTCCCCAAAGTGAAAAACTCTAATTTCTAATCAATTTTAATTATTTGTAATAGAAGCATCAAATTAATTATTTTAAATTTTCTTCTGATACTGTGCTGATACGCGCTCGCCGCCAGCGACCAACTCCGGCGACCCCCCCCATTCTTCGCGCCCCGACCCCGCCGTCGACCACCGAGGCCACCAGTGAGTCGAGCACGGCGAGCCCGACCCAAAGAACACCTCCGCCGTCGCCCACGGCCACCGCAGCGCAGCCGCCATAGCCCGCCTGACCGACGAGGTAGGTCGGACTTCGGTTCGTGCACTTTTTCTTCACTTGGTTAGCACGTTTGTGTTCGTCTCGGCGAGACGAGTCTGTTGCCCCTGTTCCCGACACACCTCGACACGCACACGCAGAGAAATTCCAAACCCTAGTTCGGACACGACACAGAATCGTGTTGTGGTGACACGAGAGTGACACCATCGCGTAGAGAATCACTTGGCGAACACATTCATGTGTTTCGACACGTGTTTCGGTGTCGGATTGAGCCGACACGAGCTCGGACACGATCTCGAGTGTCCAAGCCTCGAGCGACACGAAGGAGACGACTGTAGCGGGTCGTGACATGTTTTTAGTTGTGGCCCATGCAGGTCATTGACTAAGTTGTTTGGTTACGTCATTGTACCAAACTTGCCTGCAATTAGGAACTTAAGATAACTAGATAACACCAGGAATAACATTTAGAACACCTAGAGGATTACTAGGATTAGGAAAACTCATCACAGCATAGGCCCGTTAATCATAATTAGATGTTGTTTATGATTGTTTGCTTAAAGTCCTTATAGTCTCCTTGTATTCCAATAGATGGTTATCACCCGCTCCTCCCAGTCCATCGCCTCTGATGACGGTGCACCTTCTTCTCTACCCACAGACCCGATGGCAGTAACAGTAGCACTCCTACCACCTCCACCTATGCACCATACCATGCCTCCCTACGTCAATATCCTTCAGACCCAGATACCTCCACCACCTCCTATTCAGCAGAGCCGTCGATTTTCGTTTGATACCTTGGGAATTTCAAGGACGAAATTTTTCAAGGAGGAAAGATTTGTAACCCCTGTTTTCAAAAAATTTAATAAATAAAAAATAATTCCAAATTTGCCCCAAAATATTGATTCCATTAGGTTCTAAATATATTTTTTTTATTAATTTTAGATTTTTTTGCGATTTGTTTGGAGTCGTTTGGACGCTATTTGAATTTTTTGTAATTTAAAAACTGCTACCGTAAAAGCTGCATTTGTTACTTTCAATGGCAAAATGGTAAATATTTAGCCCTAGGACTGAGTTAGTAATTAACCATGGTTAGTTTGCCCTAATAAAATTTTCCTATAAATAGGCACACTCCCCAAAGTGAAAAACTCTAATTTCTAATCAATTTTAATTATTGGTAATATAAGCCGCAAATTAATTATTTTAAATTTTCTTCTGATACGCGCTCGCCGCCGGCGACCAACTCCGGCGACCCCCCATTCTTCGCACCCCGACCCTGCCGTCGACCACCGAGGCCACCGGCGAGTCGAGCACGGTGAGCCCGACCTAAAGAACACCTCCGCCGCCGCCCACGGCCACCGCAGCGCCGCCGCCGTAGCCCGCCCGACCGACGAGGTAGGTCGGACTTCGGTTCGTACACTTTTTTTTCACTTGGTTAGCACGTTTGTGATCGTCTCTGTAATGTCCCGCTCCGTACGGTGCATTACGATGAGACGTTGACTCAGCGAGTCGCGTTGACCGAATGAAATGTATCGATACGAATCGATACGAGATTTACGTTGTCCTGAGCAACGCATCGAACTAAGCCGATGCGAAGAGTTTCCTTGTCCCGAAGTATGCATCGAGTTGAATCGATGCGAAGCGCTGCGTTGCCCCGAAGGATAAGTGCGTTGAGACGGCTCGAAGATTCTAAAAAATCGAATCGACCATGGCGCAAGTCCGAATCGATGCAAGTATTGATTTTAGTTGGTTTCATGTGCAGGCTATACGTTTACGCTGAAATATTAGAGGTCGATCTTTTGCCTCATTCAGTAAGGGGTCCGTGAAACCAAATCGTCACCTTGCGACGGACTGAGGCGTTGGCACGGTAAGCCAAACCGGACGTATAATTCAATGAAGCACGAAGTGCTCGAATGGCTAAGTCAGGAGAGTTGGCCGTGCAACGAAGTTCGAAAATCGAGCCGCATCGGCTCGACAAAACGATAAGGCGTATCGACTCAAGGTGGGAGGATTGACTCTTCTTTTTACTCCTTCATATCTAAGTCAAAACGTATCATTGTATGCTAAGTTAACCTATCGACGCCACAGGCGTGGTCCGATCGGAAGATAAATCGATAATGTGTGTCGAACACTAGTTAGAACAATTGAAATGAAACATGCATCATATGCACGAGTCGCTATGGAACATTGGATATCGCAAAGGTGAGCGCCTCGGTGCGCAAGCCGCAAGAACATGGGATAACTGTATTCGGCGAGTGCCTTAGTGCACGAGCCATTCCGTGCCTTCGCGCACGAGTTAGAAAAGGCTAGAACATTGAAAGACAATAGCGAGCGCCCTAGTGCGCAAGTCCCGAACATTGAACACTAAGTTATAGAACATGGGAATACGGTCGAAATGTGCCTACGTGCACGAGATCATAAAAGATGGCTTCGTTGCGAAAGAATACAGTTGTGACATGAATGTGACGGAACTATCGGATATGGTAGACCTCCCTGTGCAACTGCCTGGGTCTCTGGAAGAACGGCCGTAATCCTCTGGGGTGGAGGTGGTAGACCTCCCTGTGCAACTGCATGGGTCTCTGGAATAGTAGAATCACTGGGGGCAGTCTCATGAACCTCCTCATCTGCCTGATCAGATCTCTCAGGCAAGCTACTCGATCCAGAGGCCTGCGGATGCGTCTTCGTCATCCTGGAGACGAATTGAACAAAGAGATCAATATGGCACATGAGTAGATTATCAAAGAAGGACAGTTAATTTAATACAAGGTGAATAATCATGATAATCAAAAGATCAGAAATTTCCTAGGTGTGATTGAGAAACTCCTATCATGTCTAGGTCCTACGTCCTAATTGCAGGCTCGTAATTAGTACTCTAAGTCGAGCACCATTACGAGATCGCACTAATTGCGACACTCGACCTGCGTGAGCCACCACAAAAACGTGTCACGACCCGCACCCTTATGAGGGGCACGAGCACGTGGGTACGTCCAGCCTACGCCGCAGTATCGGCGGTAGAATGCTGTATATAACGTCTGTAAATACCAATCAAGGTACAATGTAAAGACATGTAGAGCATGTGAGTAACTGTATATCATGCATGGTGAGAAAGTACTGAAATATAGAACAGAAGAGGATATATGACAAGAAAAGTAAATATAAAATGTGTCTCGAACATTATAGCCTAATATGATCGGTATGGGTCAAGAATCAGGCTTCCAGCCGACCGGCTACAAGTACGTGGACTCGGCCCGGCCGGGATGGTAAGCTATGGAGCAAGTAGTAGCACAGGTCAGGCTATATCCATCGTGAGGTGAGGGTATAGCTATGATACAAGTAGTAACTCAAGGTGGGCATTGATCACACTATCTATAATATTCCCCATTCCCCGAATAGTATACGGGTCCGGACATAGCACGTCATGACGCGGGATTCCCTAAGAGGGGAGCAAGTCCTCTTCAGGAATCGGCGTCAATACAAGTACGAGAATCAAGACTAAGCAAGTACCAGTATCCCAAGAAATCCAGGAATGACATCTCATGACAGGAATCTGACAATACTAGTCCGTGAACTATCGTGTCTGAGAATCAAGTAAGACACTACAACTGAATCGGATATAGCAAATATCAAGACAATGAAAACTATCAGTGAATGTACTCGCCTACTGTCCTGAGCTGTATGGTATATCAATGCTCAGAGCGGTATCAGAAGACCTAAATATGAGATACTGTAAGTTAATTTAGGTTTAAACAAGTTTAGGAATGATTTACAATGAATGATATGCAATCTAGGTCAAACTAGGTCTCACTGAGTCACACTAAGTCCTGTCAAGTCAATCTAGGTCAAATCAAGTTATATCAAGTCAATCTAAGCCAACCCAAGTCAAATCCTAGGTCATACCAGTCATCACGGGTCAAAACAAGTCGAAGAAAGTCAAACGGGGTCAAGAGTTGGCCTACAGTTGACTTTTGGTCAACTGGTCAACCCTGGTCAACTCTAGGTCAACCCTGGTCAACCCTAGGTCAATGGTGACTAATAGTTGACTTTTGGTCAACTATACAAGTCTAATGAAAATTGGGTCTAAATTGGGCAAAGTGTTGACCCATAGTTGACTTTTAGTCCAAAAAGTCAACCGTGGTCAACCGGGGCCAAGACTAGGTCTAGGCGACTATTTCTAACTATTACCAACCTCTACAACCCATATCCAAGTCCATCTTGGACTTCGAAACTCATATCTTGGCCGTAGGCCAATATCCTATTTTACCCTTAAAAAGGGTAAAATTCTAGCTTAGGCAACTATCAGTTAGCCTACCTACGCTTGGTATTTTGACCCGAGATCCCTAGGGTAGTAAGGTACTAGCCTATACATATATTACCTACCAAGATACCAAAGTAAAATGGACATCTAGTCCATGTTACGGTCCATTGCCGGTATCTTGAATATTTCAAGATACGGGATGGTACGGCGCGATACCGGCGCCCTACAATCCCGATTTCACCCGGAAGCCTACCCGCAAAATCTAAATCACGTATTCTTGCCCCACGCCAAGTTTTAACTCAGTCCGATACTCCGGGCTCCGTTTCGCCCTCTAACTCGATTTCCCCTAATTTCTATTCTAGCCTTCTTCCTATTCTTCTAACTTCTTTCAATTCTTCCTTCTAACTTCTAATTCCATAAACTTCTTACTCTTCTCTATGAATCTATCCATATATATATATATATAATATATATATATATATATATATATATATATATATATATATATTATATATATATATATATTTATTATATATATATAAGGGTGGGGGGGGGGGGGGGGGGGGTTAATAGGCTTAAAGGCCAAATGGGGGGGGTTCAAACTGGCAGCAGCCAGGTGCTGCTGTCTGCTGGGTTGTTCTTCTTCTTCTTCTTC
>JANAVB010028196.1:10057259-10197144 GCA_029216955.1 Iris pallida | reverse complement strand
CATGGATAGAGGGGATCCAGTTGACAGCTGCCATCTAGACGGTTGTAAGAAGTTATAATTTTTTTTTTGTAGTCATAGTATTAGTTAAATACACGTGTCACATCCATATTGTAAGTTCTTGTTTAGGTTTTTGTAGTCGAACTGTATGTCTAATGTAAACCTGGCCTAAAATGGGATTAATGTAGGTTTTAAATAAATTATGTACGAAAAAAATATATCGACTTCGGAGAACACATCGACAAAGAAAAATACTCTCCTTAAACTGAACTTTTTCAAACTCGTGTCTACTCCTCTATAAACATTGATATTAACACATTTCATCGATATTCATAAATAATAATAAAAATTATTGAATTTTGTTAAAAAATTTGTAAGTTTAAATTCCAGCACAAAATATTTTTGAGACAATATAAATCATGCAAAATATAAAATATATCCAAATCAATAAGAAAAAGAATCAAATAAGAGTGAAATCTGCTTGCTATATATTAAAATAAAGAAATTTTAGTCTTTCATCCCAATCTTTTACAGTTTTACTTACCCTAAAATAAAATTTATTAGACTTAAGTCTTACTTTGACACTCAACATTAATAGTTAAATTTCTCTTTTCTCTTATATGTTTAAAAAAAACTAAAGAGAAATAGAGTCATTGTATGTATTCTCCAAATGCTGGAGCTTACTCTGAACTAAACCGCACATTTCTCTCTCTCATGACCTATCGCCTCCCTCTCCTCTTAAAATACTTCTCCATCTCAATGAAAATTCTATGACATGCAGGGGCGGATGCATGCATGGGTTCGAGTGGGCTGGAGTCCACCTCCAAAAAAATTCTATATATTTTATATATATATATTATATATATATATATATATATATATATATATATATATATATATATATATTGAAACACTATATATATATATATATTATATATCTATTTATATATATATATATATATATATATATATATATATATATATATATATTTTTCTATATATAGAGATATATCTAATATATATATATTATATATATATATAATATATATATATATATATTATATTGAAAATATATATATATATATATATATATATATATATTATATATATATATATATATAATATAATATATATTATATATTATATTATTATAATATATTATATATAGATTTTGATTTTTTTATATAGGTTAGCTTACTTTAGCCCACCCAAATATATGGTAGCCCACTTTAGCTACAATTTATGGTTCCGTCCATGATGACATGCAATCACCAAATAGAGAGAGAGGAGAGAGGGGGGGAGAGACTGTCACGTCCCGCTCCCGTAGGACGATCGTCCTCGCTAAGGCGTGATGCCGCGTGAGCCTAAATTGCGCTCACGCAAGGCAGGTCCATAATGGCCGATTACAGGCTAAGCGACGGGGGTCATCGCACAGAAGTTCCAAGCAGAAATTGAATATTCAGCAGTAAAATTTAAACCAAAATACAAGTCATGCAAAATACTCTTTTATTGATATTGAACAAAGATTACAATGTGGGCACAAGGCTAAATTACAAGTCTCTCAACTTCACTTTTCTCTCATATTACAAGTCATTGCTCTCTCTCATTTCTCAATACAAGCTTCAAGCGACGAGTGGTAGATTCTGCGAAATGGCGATGTCCATACATTATGTCCCATACATATAAGTTCTGACTCCATGCGGCCGCACGTCTCGAAACGCTAAGGAACTATGTGCCTCGACGCATCCAAGCGAGCTCCGCACCATCGGCTTCTACCTGTGCCTGCATAAAAACTGTGTGGGTGTCAATACTCAACTGTACTGGTGGAGTGAGCTCCTCGCCCATCCATACAAAACCGACACGTTCATTACTTTGTGCAGCTTAATCCCTTTTTTATTGTTCCTAGTTTTGTTTATGATCAATTTAGGACATAGACACCTTGGCCTATACTTGGCAACGCAACGACAGGGTCATGCTACATTCTATTATGGCTTCAAATATATTCGAGGCAGTGCCTCGCCAAGTAGAAACTTATGCAAACTCGGCCGTGCCAAAACTTTCACTTGTTTTATGTGCCTCAGACCATTCCCATGCCAATGACGTCAAGGGGACAACTCGTGTTGGTCGTGCCACTAGACTTGATCGTGCCTTAAGTGTAGTGCCCTGTCCCGCCCAGTCAATCGGTGGAATCGAAACGCGAACGGCGTTCGGACTTAGCCTCGCAACGGCTGTGTAGAAGCATAAATAAACTTCATAGACCAAGTCAAAGAAGTTGAGAGCTTTACGCAAAATCAGTACGCAAGTCAAACTAAGTCAGATTCAAGCTCTACGCATAGATCAAACAAAGTCTAACTCTACGCAAGCTCCTTTACGCAAGAGCCATCCTCAAACTCTACGCGAGAGCATTCTCAGACTTTACACGAGAGACAGGTTGTCCAGACCGCATTTAATGCGCGTGATACTGCTCTAACAGAATGATTTTCTGACAGAACATTGCACAGAAGCCAAGAAGATTTTTTGCACCAAATCCAACGCTTGTCGTTTAGTGTGCAGATGGGCTACTTTACGCTAAAAGATCGCTTCCTTTACGCATGAAAGTTATTTGAGTTTTACGCTCAAGGCTATCTCAGCTACTTTTGTGTGCGTAGAGTTTATTTGAGCTAGCAATACGCTCAAGGCTTTTTAGCCGCTCTACGCAGAAAGTTTATTTTGGGTTACTTTACGCTCAGTTTGCTGCTTTACGCAGGAAGTTTGTTTGGTTATTTTACGCTCAATCTTTTCTGGCTATGTGAGAACGTGATCTGCATACGTTGGCTTTCATGCCACACTTATCGAGGAACGTGTGTACGTGCTCTTTCATATTGTTGAAGTTGTGGACACGTGTCACCATGTAGAGACCACAACTCTATATGGGACACGTGTTATCATGCGCAGAGGTTGATTTTCAATCGTGGGTGGCAGTTACTTGTGTAGAGACCCAATTATGTTGTTTTTACGCACAGAGGGTCTAGTTTATAAATAGACTTATTTTTTTAAACAGAAGAACACATTAAACAGAGAAGGAGAGCCTGAGAAAACTCATACTTTCAGAGTGATATTTCCCAGAAGTATTTCTTCAACTTTTTCTCAAGAACAGGGTAAAGCAAAGCAGGAAAGCATTCGACTGTGCCATCAGTGCCATTGTGTCGATACCTTTGTCATATCCCTATTTTAGAAATAGGTATATGACTGTATTTCATATTTTGGAGAATTTTAATTTTGGGGTATATTTGAAATTTTTATTATTTTATTGGAGGTGATTTTGCCCTCATTAATTTGTTATTAATTAATTTCTTGATTCTATATCTACCCTCCCAAAAGAAAACCCAAACCCTAACCTAACTCTCACTCTCCTCTCAACTCACAGCCGCCCCTTTCCCCAAATTCCTTTTCCTCTCTCTCTCCTCACTCAGTTCACCATCTCTCTCTCCGACCACACTCACCCCAGCCCTCTCTCTTCCCTCAACTCTCCTCTTCCGCTCACTCGGCCTCTCATCCCTCTCTCTCGCTCGCCGTCTCCCTCTCTTCTTCCGGCCTCCCCGACCTCCGGCCGCCCCGAGCTCCACCACCATCATCGCCGCCATCTCCTCCACTGCTTCCACCGCCGTAGCTGCCACCGCCATCAACCTCCGTCCCGACCCCATCCGGCGCCACCACAGCTCCCACCACCATTACCGCCATGGCGACCACCACCATCATCCTCGCCGTCGCCTCCCTCCACCACCATCTGCCACGATCGCCGGCCCCTCCTTTGCGACCGCCACCAGTCGCCGCCGCCGCCGTTCTCCTCTGGCCTCCCTCTTCCTCTGTACCCCCTCCTGCCGGCGGGCCGACCTGGGGGCCTCCTCGCCCTCGCCGACGAGCCCCTCCCCGGTGAGATTTTCGAGCACCCCTCTCCCTCTCCTTATCGATTTGTGTGCTTCTCGAAGATCGAGCCGTGTGGTTCGGCGCACGTCGGGCAGCGTGCTGCCTTGAGCCGTACGCTGCCTCGTACAGTGTGTTCCTTGGGCAGCGCACCCTCGGTTGGTGCGTACCCCTCATTTTTGTGCTACCTCGGACACGTGTCTCGAGCTTCATGTACACCTCGAGCAACGGGACGCTTTGGGCCCGCGTTGTTTGGATCGTGTGCCATCTCGATTCGCGTGCCTCGGTGTATGAGCTGTTTCGATTTTGTGTATCCCGATCACGTGCTGGGCAGCGGGACGCCTCGAGCCCCGCTATCTCGGGCACCGTGTTATCTCGGTTTGCATGTTGTCTCGATTCCCGTGTCTCGGCCTTTGTGCCATCTCGATTTTCGTATCGCTTCGATTTGTGTGCACGCACCAATTTACGCTGCCTCGGTTTGTGCGCCCCATTGGCCTCCGTACCGCAATCGATTTGCATGCACACATTGATTTATGTGACACCTGATTTACGTGCTCCTTAGACCTTGGGTCGTCCGATCTACGATGTCGATTTACGTGCACGTGTTTTTGTTCATCTCGATATTCGTGCCATCTCG
The DNA here is from genome assembly GCA_029216955.1 of Iris pallida. Classification (NCBI taxonomy): domain Eukaryota; kingdom Viridiplantae; phylum Streptophyta; class Magnoliopsida; order Asparagales; family Iridaceae; genus Iris; species Iris pallida. The sequence goes on along the minus strand of JANAVB010028196.1, from coordinate 10,192,607 downwards.
ATTCTCGTGTGCGTCTCGATATACGTGCACGTCTCGGTTTACGTGTCCGTATCGATCCGCGTACCTCAATTTTTGTGTCCGATCCTACACTGCTTGCGGGACCCACACGGTATAGCCTTCTGCCATCTCTTGTGATTATTCTATTTTTATTATTTGGTGCTGATGATTATTTATTCTGTGTTCTGTAGATCTCGATTGGCGTGCTAGCTTGGATCGCGATTGCCGAAGACTTGCTTACCTAGCCGAGCCCTCTAGGCAAGTATCCCTTGCTCACCGACGGCTCTTGTCCTCTTCTGGATTTTATTTCATTTAGTTAATTTGTACTTGTAAATTTTATAACCATGATTAGTGTAGCCTAGTAGTAGAACTGCCATGATGATAACTTAGGATAGCTTGGTCCGATACCGGGATAGACCGTATCGGACAACTCGGATGGTCATCCACACCTCCGAGGACACGAGCACGACTCACTTGTATGGATTGTCCCCGTATGCCCCGTGTCCGACTCACGGTCGGGTAACGCTTGGCGAACTATTCTTGTGGCTGTGATTGTGCTTGGGTTAGAACTAGGGGCATGTGCTGTGATACGCCCTGCGAGGCGGTTAGTTGATTATATTATGCATGTTGGCTTGGTGCCCAGTACGCATTGTAGCGCTGCTGGAGGCCGGGACTTAGTGGTCGGGTTCGATTGGTTTCCAGTACGCATCATAGTGCTACTGGAGGCTACTGGAGGCCGAGACTTAGTGTTCTCGGCTATCGATTTGTTTCCAGTACGTATCGTAGTGCTGCTGGTAGCTGAGACTTAGTGTTCTCCGCCTGCGATTCTGCGATTCTGCGGCGGGTTGCGCCGAGTGGTTTTAGCCCCTATTCGTAGGGTGCTCCCATTCAGATTACCAAGGAGACTCGTCGATTTTTCCAGAATTCCCGGTTGGGAATTTGGTTCGAAGGATTGGGCAGAAACATTCCTTTGGTTTGCGGGACTGAACTCATGCATGTTCTTCTTGGTATAGCATCCCTGATCATTACCTGCTAGGTAGACTCCCGACTAGATTAGTCGCCTAGCGTCTTGACTTGTCTTGTCCGCCGGATTGTGTAAGGAGAGCGGTTCTACTCGGGTGAAGGTCTGCAACCCTGGTCCTTGTTTGGTTTAAGGGTTGTGGATCTGATCCAGAGTGGTTCACGCAATCCTTGCCTTTTCGACGGTATCACCATTGGACTCTTGACCCGTGACACTTCTTTTTAGATGGTGTTCTAGTTTAGTTGTTATCCATTGTCTGTCCTGTCCGTCGGATTGTGTAAGGAGAGCGGTTCTACTCGGGTGAAGGTCTGCAACCCTGGTCCTTATTTGGTTTAAGGGTTGTGGATCTGATCCAGAGTGGTTCACACAATCCTTGCCATCTTCCGACGGCGTTGATTAGTGTTGACCCATGTGTTGGGATTATGATCTTATTCGAGGATTGACTATGAGGAGATATGATATTGAGATAGTGATTATGGGAGACTAAGTGGATTCTTAGATAGTGTTGCTAGTTCTTTGGTGATGTTCTAATTTGATCAGATATGACTTTGAGGACTTTTGGATTTTGATATTGGTACGAGTGTCTCGCGGAACGAATAGAATATCGAGGGTATTATTATATAATTTTTTACTCGACTTCCAAGTGCCCAAAACTGGTTTGATTGCTATGTCTTGGTAGTTGAGGGGCTTGTTTTCTAGTGGCTTGTGATCATTGACTTGGAGGATTCTTGTGAGCCAGAGGGCCTAGCATTGCTTATAGTGATTAGCTTGGTGTTTGGTTATTGACCTTCCTGGCTGATATTGATTCCATCGTAGAGGGTGACTCTTGGTAGATTGATCTGGTAGATAGACCGACTGGATGACTGGAGCTCTAGGCCCCCATATATGCTCGAGATGTATTATAAGTATAGGTTCTGATCTTGTACTTGACCTAATATCCATGCCACGATGTGGGCAGATGACTTCTTGTGACTGGCAGATTTGTCCTTGTCCCAGACCTGACTACTTGTATCCGCTATAAGTCCAGCTTACCCTTTGAGGTACTGGCCCTGACCTTGCACTGCGGTGCCCCTTGTCTACTGGCACTTTGAGGTGCTACTTCATGATTATATGGCATTGCGATGCCATCTTATATTCTGGCTATATTATATGATTACCTGTACAGGTATCTGGTAGTTGGCCTATAGTCTTAGCGTGGTTAGGATTGCTTGCTTGCTTCTTGCATAACACTAAGGATGGATCACAACTAGGACTATAGGTACCGAGGTTGATTCTTACTTAGCGTTCTCGTACTAAGGTACGACATCTAGGAGGATGATCATGTGACCACGGCATGTGATTCCGGATAAATGTATGGTTAATCTAGGCAACTTAAACTGGTAGAAACATTGGGGGAACAGAATCCCGAGATCGTGCATTACCAGCCTTATCCAGACATTAGTCATGACCTGCAGGCTAGCCGCCACGGATATTGTTACCATTCGTACTAGTGGATGGCAATATCCGGCTACTTATGTACTATATATTATACATAGCATGCTCGACACGGTAGCCTTATGAGAGACCGGTGGTGACATGCAAGCCCGGTGGCCTTACGAGGGATCGGTGCTCTTCTTACATGCTATACTTGGCCTCGCTAGCCCTGTTGGGACGGCACGATCTGAGGATTCCCATACTTGCATTGTTGGGGTAACCCAACTTCACATAGAAAGCCGTAGGCATTTGAGTGGCCGCTTATTCATATAAATTGTATGGCTTGCTGTTTGCTAAGCTGGCTGGGCGTAACGCTGTCCCGGCTCAGTATTTCATTCCCTTGTTTTGTTTGATGTATGGGTGGATTACTGTCCCGATGACAGACTACGATCTCCAGTTAGCGATGCAGGCATTAGTGTATGTTAGGATGATTGTGATGATTGTTGAGTTACTTCTGGGAATAACTGAGGAACATGGACTATCGTGGTGCATGATCCAACCCATGTTGTTTGATTGTTGGGTTGGTTATTGTGCTACGATAGGCTATCGACCGAGGTTACGACCAGGATACTTTTAGTTGTTGGATTGTTATCGTGCGTTGGTACCGCACGATCTCTTACCTTCTCTTATTGTTTATAGATGTCTTACTGTCATATTTTATCCTGCTGGCTTTTCTTCGCCCGTCCTTCCTTTCTGGTACTTGCTGCGGTTGGCCTGACCAACCCTGGATTGTTTCCAGATTTCCAGTGACCGACCCTGTGGATCTTCAGACTCGACTTGGAGGATGTGCTTCAGTTCCGACCATGCTAGGAACTGTAGGAAGGTATATTCGTCTACATTATTATTCCGTACTGTAGATTCCTGATTTTCATATGTGTATTCCCTGCTTTCCATATGATTATCTCTCTTGATATTTTCATTGTGATTTGCCTGTGGACATGAGGTCGGATTTAGGCCATAGATTGATTGCATGCTAGGATACCCAGCAAGACTTGACAGCCGTCATCGCCGTATAGCGTATTCGTACCTTATACGGTGTAGCTGGCCTACGTCCGTCCCTGTATTCCGGTACTGGGGCGTGACAACCTTTCTGGTGACTTAGTTCTTCCAAGCCACACTTATCGAGGAACGTGTGTACGTGCTCTCTCCATATTGTTGAAGTTGTGGGACACGTGTCACCATGCGTAGAGACCACAACTCTATATGGGACACGTGTTATCACGCATAGAGGTTGATTTTCAATCGTGGGTGACATTTACTTACGTGAGACCCAATTATGTTATTTTTTACGCACAGAGGGTCTAGTCTATAAATAGACTTATTTTTTTAAACAGAAGATAACACATTACACAGAGAAGGAGAGCTTGTGAAAACTCATACTTTCAGAGTAATATTTTCCAGAAGCATTTCTTCAACTTTTTCTCAAGAACAGGGAGAAGCAAAGCAGGAAAGCATTCGACTGTGTCATCAGTGCCATTGTGTGACCTTTCTGGTGACTTAGTTCTTCCAATTGTTCATCTTCTCCAAGCAGTTCTCTTCATCATCATCGTGTGGTCCAAGGAACAAAGTGATCGCTCTCAGATCAGACTTCTAGCAATACTCTCCAGAATCTATTTGTACTTTTGTTTTTCGTTTTCTTTCAAAAGCCAATTTTTGGCATTTTGTTAAGTGAAACAAGCTGCTCGAAGACATCGCTCGGTCGAGGCGACTACTCGCTCAGGTGGGTAGTTTCGGTTAACTTGTCTCATCTTAGCCTTCACATAATAAATGTATGCTTTCAACTTACACAAGTAGGCTTGATAGTAAAAGAGACGAATCCACATAGATAAGGGAATAATTTCGATGGGTCGAATTGATTAGAATAGGAAAGGTCCAACGGTCGGCATAGAGTTGGTGCACGGTGTGCTTTGAAAATGACACTCGGTCCTTCGTCCCGTGGCTTAGGAGAAGAAAAGTTAGTCTTCGCCACAAAGTTAAGAGTTAGCCTAAGTCATAGGCGTCCCACATAAAGGCTTCATAAAGCATGCACGGTCCCATCGTCCAAGGCTTGGCAAGCCTTGACCCGCCCCATGAGTTAAGTTGTGTCGCATGACTGCTGGCGTAAGTCTAGGCGCCCAAATAACTTGGTCGTTCAAAGCCGGACACGTGCACGGCACGTTCCATCAAGGCAAAGCTTGACGCAGCCCTTGCTCGTCAAGTTGTTGCAAAGCTAAGTTAGGCAAGTTATGTTAGGCTATCAGAGTAGTAACAAGCATGGTCCTATGAGTTCTATGGCGGAGTATAACCACATAGTCTTACGGTCTCAAGGACCGTCATATAGAGTATGACTCGGGTGGTGGTGTCACATAGAGTTCAAGTTGGTCTAAGTCACGATGTCAGGACTTAGTATTTTAAGGCACGGTCACGGTTGAATCATTGAGTTTGGAGAAGTGTTTCAAATAGTTGTTCTTGAGTTGAATGAAATGATAGGAAAAGAAAGAAGAATGCTCGCGACTGGGTCGTCGAGGCAAGGTCTCAAATGTGAAAAATATTGAACTTGGCCCTGAAAGAGATGGTAACACTAGAAGTAGATTGACTGTGTGAGACGTCAGTTCGAGTCGAGTCTTGCATGGTCATTGGACAACTTATACAAGGTAAAATAAATAGTTTCTCGAACGACGATCCAGGCGGCCCATGGAAACCGATTCGATGGTAGACATTCGTAGCTGTGCTGGATGACCGCACGGGTTAGGCGGGGACTTGCAGCGGAGCTCGCTACTTGCACTGGCAAGGGGCGTCCGTCTAATCAAAAGCTACAAAGGGAGTCCATTATAGCGCTGGGCGCTAGTGACTAGTTCATATAAATAAGTCGGCATAGGCACGATCCGCATGTATGCCTTTGGATTTGAGTCGAGTTGTGTTCACTATATCAATGAGTCGAGTCAAAAACGTGCACAATCAGAAGACAAGTAGAAAATAATGGTTGAGCCTAAGATTTGGCTGCAACGGAAACACCGTGCTTCAGCATGAGATGTAGCGTCAAGTCATAAGTTGTCGGCATATAAGTTGTAAGTTGGTTTGAGATGTGTAGTTTAAGTTAGGAAACTATCGCAAGGCAAAGTTGGTTGAGTGACACTAAGTTCACAAGTCTCAATTGGGTCAGTTGGTGATCAAAGTAGTAAGGGCCGCGAGCGGCGATATGGTTAAGTCACACTGATTTGCGAGGCACGCACAAAGGAGTTGTAGCACGGTCACATGGCAATGGAGTCTCACCGAGTAGTTGCATCTTTGATTTCGGGTCGAAAGACAAGCACGTCTTGATAGGTCAACGTTGATGCAAGCACGGGATGGTCTTGAGACACAAAATAGGCCAAGACGTATGTCCTAAAATAATCCTAAGGAAAGAGTAGAAAGACAATAAAAAAGGGTTATGTTGCACAAAGTAAATTAACGTGTCGGTTTTGTATGGGTGGGCGAGGAGCTCATTCCACCAGTACAGTTGAGTACTGATGTAACACCCATATTCTGAATACGTATTTTGGTTAAGCCAGCATGTATCATGAACCTGTATTTTATTTTCTCAGATTCTGGCCTGTAATTGTATTTCTGGCTCGACTTGCAGATTTGGTTTTCTCGTAAAATGGGTTTTAACTTGGCTTGGTTTTATTTTGTGGAGAAGATTTGGTTTGGTTTGGTTAAAATGCATAGGAGCACTTTAACCTACACTCCACCCTCATTCCACCACAACCCACCATCATAAATTCCCACCTACTTTTTCTCTCCTCCATAATTTCCATTTACTTCTCCATCTTCTTCTTCCTTCCTCTACACAACACCAACACCCATAGGCAAGTGCACCTTGCCACCACATGAGAACCACTTTTTATTTGTCTATTAGCTAGATTAGGCCATGGAGATCAACATTAGAACTTGACATTTTGTGATTTGGAGTCTCCATTGTTCTAGATCTAGGTTTTAACTATTTTCGGATTTACATGGTTTTGATCTATTTTAGTTGAGATTTTGTGGGTTTTGATGCTTCCATGTGGAAAAATTCAATTTTACTCAAGTTAGAGCTTTGAAAATCTAAATTTGTTTTGATTTGATCAAGTTATGAAGTTTTAAACTTTGGAGTTCTTGGAGTCTTCTTCTCGGCCTGGAGAAGAAGACAGCAGCCTGCGCTCTTTAGCGCAGTGCTGGATTGCGCATCCCCCTTGGCCAGCGCTCTTTAGCACAGCGCCGACCGCGCAGCTTGCCTCTTGGCGAACTGCGCTCAACCCGAGTGCGCATAGATTCTTGCGCAGTCTGATGCGCAGTCTGCTCATGCGCAGTCTGCTCATGCGCAGTCTGCTCATGCGCAGTCCACTTCTGCACAATCCATCCATGCGCAGTCCGTCCCTGCAATCTGACCCTGCGCCATCTATTCCTGCGCAACCTGATCCAGCGCAATCCATCTGCGCCATCCACTCCTGCGCGGTTGGTACCCTGCGCAGTTGGCTCCTAGCGCACTTGACTCCTGCGCAACCCGACCCCAGGGACCCTTGCGCAATTTGTCCAATCATGGAGATTTGGTTTTATTTTCTTTAAGCTTGGCTCTTCTATAGTCCTGTATAATGATATTTTATTAGATATTTTACGCCCATTTTATATCCTTACGTCTTTTGTCATGAACTTGATTTTACTTATATGTTTGGAATGACTATTGTACAGGGCATGGTATGACAAGGAACTAGCATAACACGACAGTGACCCGTAGTGGTGCACTCCTAACATGACCAACCTGACTTGATAGTGGCCCGTCGTGGCGCACTCCTGACTAGTACACTTGATATGATAACTTGACTGATATATCTTGAATAGCTGTTGCGACGGCTACCTGACATGACATGACATGTATAATTAATCCTGACACCGTGGGCGATTGTGCTTGTACAAATAATCCAGTCATATCTTGCATCATGTCTAAGAGGGGACTCCTGAGTACCACGGTCAGGAGTACCTACTGAATTGGACTAAGGTTAATAATTAGTATAATTCACTAGTCATGAAGAGATGTTCCCCAGTTACAGGCGATCCCGTTATCCCGGCCGCAATTGATTGGACTTGTAGCCTGCCGACGAGTAGGACACATTTCCAGCCCACTGTTATGTGGGGCACCCATCATTGTCACTTAAATAATTAAACTCCATTGTCACTATAATGCATTGTACTCTCCAGATTGTCACTATAATGATTGCCTGGATAACCTGGATAGCTGCAGGGCCTGTGACTACTTGGAGCATCTCATTGCATCTTGCTAGTAGCTAGGATTGTGATAACCCTAGTTAGTTAATGTAGAAAGCCGTAGGCAATGATTGGCCGTGATTGCTTGGATGGAGTCTAGTCCTATAGTATTGTCTAGAAATGATTGATTGTAAGATTGTACCAGAATGATTGAAGGATTGTCACTCCAGATTGTCACTATAAGGATTGTCACTCCAGATTGTCACTATAATGATTGTCACTCCAGATTGTCACTATAATGATTGTTACTCCAGATTGTTACTTGACCTGATTTCTTATATTTATCTTGCCGATAAATGGTGAGAGAAACCAAGTTCGTTCAGACGAAGGGTTACAACCCCGGTCCTTGTTTGGTTTACGGGTTGTAACCTAGCTATCTGAATAGTCCTATGGTCATCTCATCGTATATCCTGTCATGCTTTTCCATATGTCCTGTCTTTCAGTGATTCTATGTAAGATTGTCTTTTATAATTACCCATCATGCTTTTTTTAAACTTCTGCCTTTTATTATGTAATTATATTATTGTGCTAATTGCTGGCTTTTGTTCTCATTTTTGTGGCCTCCTTTGTGGCACTTGCTCTTTCTGGGGTCTGACCCAGCTGGTTTTGTATGGCCAGATACCGGAGCAGCAGCAAAGGATCTACCTGTCTTCCAGCCCGATGGTGACCACCAGGCGTAACCAGCGCAATGAGTGGGTTTTATTTTGCGCCACTCCCTTGTAAAAATATTCTTTTGAGGCGTTTAGCCGCCGAGCAAGTGTTAGCTCATTTGCAACTTTATTTACTGTCTGCCTTCGGGCTGTAAGCATGATTGGCAACTCGAGGTTGATCATGTATGACTTAACTCTTGCTAGTCCTTGCATTTTGTACGACTAGCTTCATGATCATCTGGATATGTAATGTTTGGACGCCTTATAATTGTATATTTGGTGATCTGATATCTTGTGATTTATTAGTTGGTTGAGATTGAGACAATAGGATAATTCATGACCTTAAGAGACTGATGGCTTGTAGATAAACCCTCACATATCTAGACAGCCGTGACCGTATGGTGAGATGGATTCCATTTCATTATACGTAGCTGGCTATGTCTGCCCCCGCTCTCCAGTATTCTGGTTCTGGGGCGTGACATGGTTTAAGTGGTGGCCCATGCAGGTCTTGTCAATCAAGATGTGTGAGGGTTTATCGAATAGATGTCTCAATCGGTACTCGCCCTTGATCTCTGCTCGTATCCTCTTGATTCCTGAAAATTCTTGCCCTGATTACATGCTTGTAATCGTTGATCTGTCCTGGTCCTTCCTTATTGTTCCCATGTCGTCTTCTTCAGCGGCATTGAACCTGGACCTGCCGATCAGCAAGGCGGATCACCTCCCGTGGACCAGCAGCAACCAGAAGATCAGGCCCAGTACTCAGGAGCAGCCTCCCGAGTCGTACCTACTGGAGGAGAGCCGCCAGTCCAGCCAGTCCAGCCTGCAGATCCTGATGATGGCACTTTGGTGGGTCTCATCAGATCATTGTTAGCTTCCCAGGATCGTAGAGGCGATGCCTTACACCAGGCAGTGGAGGATGCTCTGAATAGAAGTGGACCCCGAGGGAACAGTGCGGTCAACAGTTTTTAAACGCCTGAACCCTCCATTCTTCGATGGCAGCGAGGATGCTATTGCAGCCGATGCTTGGCTACAAGATATAGAGGTGATTCTCGATGCCGCGAAGACTCCAGAAGACGAGAAGGTGGCTGTGGTGTGCCTACAGTTATTGGATCTAGCCCGCAGTTGGTGGGCCGCACAAGCAGTGGGATTGACAACACCTGTCCCCTGGGCAGTGTTCAGCGAAAAGTTCCAGACCAAGTATTATGATGCAGTGGCTCGGTATGACTTGCAGACCAGGTTCAATAATCTTAAGCAGATGGGGAGGACGGTCGACGGATGTGCGGCCGAGTTTTCCAGACTCAGTCGGTTTGCTCCTATCTTGGTGGCAACCGAGTTTGACAGAGCGCAGAGGTTCCAGCAAGGACTTCACCTAGAGATTATATTGGCAGTAGAACAGTTCGAGCATCAGACCTATGATGCGATGTTACGAGCAGCAAGGAGGCACGAGTATACCTCCCAGAGAATAGTGGACAGGACCGGAGGTCGGAAGCGGTCCCATAGTCAGATGAATCAGTCTTCAGCACCAGCCCCGGCAGCTAGGGCTTTGACTATTGGAACTCCGAGGCAAGCAACCTCAGTTACGTCGGTCCAGTACTCGACCCCGACGTACCCTCAGCAGAAACAGAAGCAAGCACAGTCTTCCGCCGTAGGCTGTTCTTATTGTGGGAAGCCTGGACACGTGGTAGCGGAGTGTCGCAAGGCGTTGGGATTGTGTTTATTGTGTGGAGCACCGGATCATAGGGTAGGGTCCTGCCCTTTCAGAGTTGATTCAGCATCGACAGTATCTAGTCCCTCGGTTAGGGGACCAGCACCAACACCAGCACCAGTACCAGCTCCAGTTCACCAGCAACAGCAGCTTCCGTTCCCGGGACCATTGCCGACTCAGGCCCAGACTTTCCAGCAACAGAACCCACGGCAGTTTGCCCTAGCCCAGGCTCAGGTTCAGAATCGACCGAGAGGTATATGTGTCCTCTCATCTTGCTTTTCTACCGTCATTATGCAGGGTGCATGACGTATTTCATGTATCCTAATTTCAACGGTACATCCCGGATCCGAGCCATATCCTAGGTCATTCGAAACTGGTTATTGGTACCAACCTTTTCGTATGAGGATAGGCCCGTGTCCCTGTTTGACCAAGGGGAGAGACCTCGAGCGCAAGACTATCAGTTTAGTTCATGTTGCTTGAGTTCATCGCTCCTTGGAAGAGTCAAACGTGGGAGTGTGAGGATGATATCTGATCGCGATATCCCGACTTGTTTGACTCGTGAGGTGTAATATCTTTCTTATGCCTTACGTTTTCTCTTCCTTGCTTGTATTGTATGATTGTATGATTGAACTGCTTAGTGTAGCTTGCCTGTGCTTAGTGTAGCTTGTCGTGGCAATCTCTAGCTCCCTGATTAAATTCCGAGGACGGAATTCTTTTAAGGTGGATAGAGTTGTAACACCCATATTCTGAATACGTATTTTTGGTTAAGCCTGCATGTATCATGAACCTGTATTTTATTTTCTCAGATTCTGGCCTGTAATTGTATTTCTGGCTCGACTTGCAGATTTTAGGTTTTCTCGTAAAATGGGTTTTGACTTGGCTTGGTTTTATTTTGTGGAGGAGATTTGGTTTGGTTTGGTTTAAAATGCATAGGAGCACTTTAACCTACACTCCACCCTCAATCCACCACAACCCACCATCATAAATCCCCACCTACTTTCTCTCTCCTCCATAATTTCCATTTACTTCTCCATCTTCTTCTTCTTCCTTCCTCTACACAACACCAACACCCATAGGCAAGTGCACCTTGCCACCACATGAGAACCACTTTTATTTGTCTATTAGCTAGATTAGGCCATGGAGATCAACATTAGAACTTGACATTTTGTGATTTGGAGTCTCCATTGTTCTAGATCTAGGTTTTAACTATTTTCATATTTACATGGTTTTGATCTATTTTAGTTGAGATTTGTGGGTTTTGATGCTTCCATGTGGAAGAGAATTCAATTTTACTCAAGTTAGAGCTTTGAAAATCTAAATTTCGTTTTGATTTGATCAAGTTATGAAGTTTTGAACTTTGGAGTTCTTGGAGTCTTCTTCTCGGCCTGGAGAAGAAGACAGCAGCCTGCGCTCTTTAGCGCAATGCTGGATTGTGCATCCCCCTTGGCCAGCGCTCTTTAGCGCAGCGCCGACCGCGCAGCTTGCCTCTTGGCGAACAGCGCTCAACCCGAGTGCGCATAGATTCTTGCGCAGTCTGCTCATGCGCAGTCTGCTTATGTGCAGTCCACTTCTGCGCAATCCATCCATGCGCATTCCGTCCCTGCGCAATCTGCCCCTGCGCCATCTATTCCTGCGCAACCTGATCCAGCGCAATCCATCTGCTGCACCATCCACTCCTGCGCAGTTGGTACCTTGCGCAGTTGGCTCCTGGCGCACTTGACTCCTTCGCAACCCGACCCCAGGGACCCTTGCGCAATTTGTCCAATCATGGAGATTTGGTTTTATTTTCTTTAAGCTTGGCTCTTCTATAGTCCTGTATAATGATATTTTATTAGATATTTTATGCCCATTTTATATCCTTACGTCTTTTGTCATGAACTTGATTTTACTTAATATGTTTGGAATGACTATTGTACAGGGCATGGTATGACAAGGAACTAGCATAACACGACAGTGACCCGTAGTGGTGCACTCCTGACATGACCAACCTGACTTGATAGTGGCCCGTCGTGGCGCACTCCTGACTAGTACACTTGATATGATAACTTGACCTGATATATCTTGAATAGCTGTTGCGACGGCTACCTGACATGACATGACATGTATAATTAATCCTGACACCGTGGGCGATTGTGCTTGTACAAATAATCCAGTCATGTCTTGCATCATGTCTAAGAGGGGACTCCTGAGTACCACGGTCAGGAGTACCTACTGAATTAGACTAAGGTTAATAATTAGTATAATTCACTAGTCATGAAGAGATATTCTCCAGTTACAGGCGATCCCGTTATCCCGGCCGCAATTGATTGGACTTGTAGCCTGCCGACGAGTAGGGCACATTTCTAGCCCACTGTTATGTGGGGCACCCATCATTGTCACTTAAATAATTGAACTCCATTGTCACTATAATGCATTGTACTCTCCAGATTGTCACTATAATGATTGCCTAGATAACCTGGATAGCTGCAGGGCCTGTGACTACTTGGAGCATCTTATTGCATCTTGCTAGTAGCTAGGATTGTGATAACCCTAGTTAGTTAATGTAGAAAGCCGTAGGCAATGATTGGCCGTGATTGCTTGGATGGAGTCTAGTCCAATATAGTATTGTCTAGAAATGATTGATTGTAAGATTGTACCAGAATGATTGAAGGATTGTCACTCCAGATTGTCACTATAAGGATTGTCACTCCAGATTGTCACTATAATGATTGTCACTCCAGATTGTCACTATAATGATTGTCACTCCAGATTGTTACTTGACCTGATTTCTTATATTTATCTTGCCGATAAATGGTGAGAGAAACCAAGTTCCGTTCAGACGAAGGGTTACAACCCCGGTCCTTATTTGGTTTACGGGTTGTAACCTAGCTATCTGAATAGTCCCATGGTCATCTCATCGTATATCATCCTGTCATACTTTTCCATACGTCCTGTCTTTCAGTGATTCTATGCAAGATTGTCTTTTATAATTACCCATCATGCTTTTCTTAAACTTCTGCCTTTTATTATGTAATTATATTATTGTGCTAATTGCTGGCTTTTGTTCTCATTTTTGTGGCCTCCTTTGTGGCACTTGCTCTTTCTGGGGTCTGACCCAGCTGGTTTTGTATGGCCAGATACCGGAGCAGCAGCAAAGGATCTACCTGTCTTCCAGTCCGATGGTGACCACCAGGCGTAACCAGGACAATGAGTGGGTTTTATTTTGCGCTCCCACTTCCTTGTAAAATATTCTTTTGAGGCATTTAGCCGCCGAGCAAGTGTTAGCTCGTTTGCAACTTTATTTACTGTCTGCCTACGGGCTGTAAGCATGATTGGCAACTCGAGGTTGATCATGTATGACTTAACTCTTGCTAGTCCTTGCATTTTGTACGACTAGCTTCATGATCATCTGGATATGTAATGTTTGGGACGCCTTACAATTGTATATTTGGTGATCTGATATCTTGTGATTATTATTATTTGGTTGAGATTGAGACAATAGGATAATTCATGACCTTAAGAGACTGATGGCTTGTAGATAAACCCTCACATATCTAGACAGCCGTGACCGTATGGTGAGATGGATTCCATTTCATTATACGTAGCTGGCTATGTCTGCCCCCCACTCTCCAGTATTCTGGTTCTGGGACATGACAACTGACACCCACATAGTTTTAATGTGCAGGCACAGGTAGAAGCTCGTGGTGCGGAGCTCGCTTGGATGCGTCGAGGCACGGAGTTCCTTGGCGATTCGAAGCGTGCGGTCGCATGGAGTCAAGACTTATACGGGACATAATGTATGGACGTCGCTTTCTGAAGCATCCGCTGGTTCAAGACATGTATTGAGAGATGAGAGAGAGCTGAGTGACTTGTAATGTGAGAAGTGTGAGCTTGAGTGAGCTTGAGTGACTTGTAATCTTGGCCTTGCGCCCATTGTAATCCTTGTTCCAATATCAATAAAATGCATCATTTTGAATGACTTGTGTTATGTTCTAAATTTTCGATGCCATTATTCAATGTCTCTGCTTGGGAGTTCTGTGCGACGACCCCGTCGCAGCCGCTGAAATCGGCCGTTATAGAACCCGCCTTGCACGAGCGCAATCTAGGCTCGTGCGGCATCACGTCTTAGCGAGGACGATCGCTCCTACGGGAGCGGGAAATGACATTAAGATCGAGGTCGTGCCTCCCAAGGATCAACCAGCCTTAACCAACTTGCCTTATGGTCCTTCCCGACTTAACTCGAGATGACTCGATGACGACGCCACATTCATGTCGAAGCACGTGTCCTTGCTATAGCCAAATATTAGGCTCCAGAATGGTGTTGCAATCGTGCATACCTAGCCCGCACCGATTCAATGTTAGCGCTTGCTATAATTATACCTTGTTAATCCAACTCGTAACTTGCTAGTACTCGACGCAATCTAAAGGCATACACGCGGATAGCCGCTCTAATGCCGACACATCTTTATGAGTGGTCACTAGCAATGTCAAACTATACTGGATCTTTGCATACGGTGACCATTCGCGTGCGAGGTACGAGCTCCCACCGAATGACCCGCAGCCTATATTGTAACGGTTCACTTCAATCGAGTCGTACTGTCGACGAAGGCCGTACAATATCTGCTATTCCTCCTAGGCCGACACGAACCCGGCGCCCCGGGATCGTTCGAGGAATTCACCTTGCGTGCAAGTTGTCCAATGACCATTTTATCCACTATTGAGGACTATTTTATCCTCAAAGTTGTAACTAATTACTAATATATCATAGATATGTTAAACACTAAGTGTATTTTAACTTATAATATTTTCTAATTTATAATTATAAATAATATAATAATTATATCATTAAAATGTTCTTGTTGAGATATTGCAATAGAATCTAATATTGAGTTGTTATATATTAATATATTGTTATTATAGATTGATTTGACTAATAAAAAATATTTAAATAATTTGACAAAAATTAATAGAATAACATCAAACTTTATAAGATTAAAATACATTGACTTGAAAAAACATAAATAAGTACATCAGAATTTAAAATAACACCACCACCAACAATATTGAAATTAAAAAAACCTAAACGTTACAAGTCTAAAACACTTTCAGAACCGTGGTAGATCATCCCCATTTCTATCGTATCCACCTTGAAAGAGACAAGATCTACTAAAATTAGTGGTATCAAAGTCATTGGATGACCCACCTTGAAAGTTAGTGGGTTAGAGTTGTATAAATATTATAAAATAATTTCAACAATATAAAACAAAATAATATTATTTTGATAAATAAAATTAATAATATAATATTAATGTATATGTTTATATTAAATAATTATAAAAAATGAAATTTTATGTAGAAATAAATAATAATTGTTTATTATTTAAGAATTTATGGATTGTGGATTTAAAATTTTAAGAATAGTAAATATAAAAACTTTTTTTTTTGACTCCTGAAATTGAAAAAAAGAAGAAGAAGAGAGGATAGATTGGGGATGACCTTAAACTCACAAGAAAGCAAAGAAGAAGAAAAAAGTAGACAAGTAGATAATGCTTGGACATTTCTATCAAGAGAGTAAATGCCAAATTGAACCCACGGGAGAGAACAAAATAAGGAGGACAGATGTTGATATTTATCGGTCGGGACTCGGACCCACCGCCACCATTATAATCACGTTTGTCATGCAATGTGGCTGGTAGTAGGTGAAACAATCGATCGTCAAAATTGACACAGTTTTCCAATCACATAAATATAAATTCTGAGTAAACTATAAGGCCTTGATTGGTTCGCGGAACAAAAGGAAGGGGGAATCAACTTCATGTCATTTCTTTTTCTTTGAATTTTTTTTTAAAATTTGAAAATATCAAAAAAAATTAGAAAGAAAAATAATTACTTAAATATAGAAAAGTGATTCATTACTTGGATAGATGAAATCACTTTTTTCTATAATTTTTTTCATTAGAAATTACTTTCCTTTTCTCCTCAATTTCTTTGACACTCAAACATATAAAATAATTAATTTTTATTCCCTATCCAAAGATTCTACGAACCAAACGAGGCCTAAGTTTTGTAGATAAATACTGTAGTTAATATTAAGTAAAAAAATGTTTTAGCTTATCGGCCACTTGTATAGTTGTTTCTGATATAATTCTTATAGATGAGATGTTGAACTATTTATAGTTTAGTTTTGTGGGGGAACAAATTCGATAGTAAAGTGGTACATAACATGATACAATCAAAAATGACAATAATGTATGACCGTACTTTAATGGCTCTTGTTGTTAGCATGGCCGGCCCAGGGGTAAGCTTGCTGGCTTGGGCAACCCCCTGGACATGGACAACCCTCCGAACAATGAAGCAAGTATGCAACTCCTAATTTTCATGGATCGACGAAATCCTGATGTCAATAGATTGTCGAAACCCTAATTTTATTTGATCGAAGCTGGCAAGAGCAGAGCTGGAGCTACTCCCTCCCTCCGGAGGAACGAGAGGGAGCCGTCGAACCTCCTTCCAATGGCATATTCAACTTCCGTTTCTCCTACCACTACTATTCCACCAACAAGCCCTCCTCTCTCCGTCCTTCCGTGACTCAGCTACGGTGCCACCCATCTCCTCTATATTAGTTATTTGGTACATGCCAAGCCTCCCTTTTGTTTGGGCTTTTTTCTTCATTTTGTTTGTTTATTTTTTTTGTAAATTCACCCCAATAAAATAGAATTTTATGAATAAAAATTGAGAGATTCTCAACAGAATTTTTTTTGTATATTTGATGTGGCAACATAATACATCAACAGAATATATTTGATGTAAAAAGTAGATTGGCTCTAAGGAAAAAGAATATATTTGATGTAACAGCAAATGACCTCTAGCCTAGTGGTTAAGAGAGATGCATGCGGCCCAAGTGGTCGGAAGTTCGAGTCTCAATGGAGGCGAGTTTGTCACAAGTGCCCATTGCTTCAAATATATATATATATATATATATATATATATATATATATATATATATATATATATATATATATATATATTGCTTATATATATATATATTGCTTCAAAATATATATATATATATATATATATATATATATATATATATATATATATATATTGTGATTTGAAAAAAAAAAATATATAATGTTGTGATTTGAAAATATATATATATATATATATATATATATATATATATATATATATATATATATATATATATATATATAATGTTGTGATTTGAAAAAACGAGAAACTTTCTCAATAAATGCACAAGAATATTGTACATTCAATATCCTTATAGAAATGGTATAGTTGGAATCGTCTTTCCAGTGCTGGAGCCTTCTTTATATGTTCCATTACTTGATCATGTGCTGAGACTTACTTTTGTTATTATTTTCTCAATAAAAATTAAGGGGCAACCAAAATTAGTTTCGGGTAGGGCAGCCCAACATCACGGGTCGGCCCTGGTGGTTAGCGAAAAGAGGTATAAGATCCATGCTGGATGACAGATGATCAGTGGATCGAGCCACGGGACATATTATTCCTTCCACTTATTTGGTGGAAGTTTAGAACAATAGCCCAACAGACTTACATGCAGCGTATACAAAGTCCCGTGCATATCAACAGGCATCTAAAAAAAATGATATTTAAATTTTGTAATCTCATTTGAATGATTATAACTGTTCTTCCACACACACATATTTAATTTTTTACACACACACACACATATCTATTCTACTATATAATAGGAAAACTTAGATGGTGAAACTTTTGAATTCCGAAAATACCCTTACATACTTATACTAATTAAAAATAGTTCATTAATTTTAATAAGGACAACTTAGTAATTATGAAGACTACCCTTTGGTCTTCCTAAAGAGTTCCTAAACTAATTAAGAAATGTTAAAATACGTGCAAGGCACGTGCACATATGCTAGTATATATATAGAGAGAGAGAGAATAAGGGAGGTAAGGTGCCACCTCACGGGGGGTGTCTACTTGTCACCCCCTCATG
This sequence comes from Iris pallida, assembly GCA_029216955.1. Taxonomy (NCBI): domain Eukaryota; kingdom Viridiplantae; phylum Streptophyta; class Magnoliopsida; order Asparagales; family Iridaceae; genus Iris; species Iris pallida. The sequence continues at coordinate 10,174,518 of JANAVB010028196.1, read as the reverse complement.
CTATCATCATGCACATAGCATGGAGAGGTGACAAATAGAGACCCTTCATAGGATGGCACCTCACCTTCCTCATCTTTTTATATATATATATATATATATATATATATATATATATATATATATGTGTGGCTCCTTATAGACTTGCATGTCTATTATATGGTGCACGTGGCCATATTTTTTATATATAAAATTAAACAATTATGTATACATAAAATCTGATGTATAAAAGAGGGAACATATTTTCAACATACATTTTGATGACAATAAATATACTTTCTATTTGTATTCACGATATTCATCACATAATTTAGTAACTACTTTTCTTTTTACACGAGGTAGGTTTTTTTTTATTCCACTCATCCTTGATCAAATATTTTTTTTAAATGATCAAATAAAAATTCATACTAACAAACAAGTAAATGTAAATACATTCGTCCTCCATGTACGTGAAGCATAATATTTTGAAGTTGTAATGAAAAATGTAAGTGACGTTTTGAATTATTAGGTTTGGTTAATTACAGGGTGGGACATAGAAGGAGAATGTTTTAAAAGAATGGCCCATGCCACGCCTAGAACCCAGCCCGTGGAGCCTAAATCATGGTCATGATTAGGCCCCAGGGCCACTTTCGGCTCTAGGTATGTGAGTAGGTCCGGTTAAGCACGCATCATCTAAATTTATGTTACATCTAATATATATATATATATATATATATATATATATATATATATAGAGAGAGAGAGAGAGAGAGAGAGAGAGAGAGAGAGAGAGGGGGGGAAAGCGGATCAAAAGTTCCCTTAGAAAATCTCCTGCACTCTCATCCGTAATTTAATGTTAATATTAATGTTAATATTAATATTAATGTTAATATTAATGTTAATGTTAATATTAATATTAATATTTATTTTTATTTTTATATTAATGTTAATGTTAATATTAATGTTAATGTTAATATTAATATTAATGTTAAGTTTAATGTTAATTTTAGTAACATTAATATTAACATTAATATTAACATTAACATTAATATTAATATTAACATTAACATTAACATTAAATTACGGATGAGAGTGAGGGAGGTTTTTAGGAAATTTTCTAAGGGGGACTTTTGATCCGCTATATATATATATATATATATATATATATATATATATATATATATATATATATATATATATATACTAGTCATAACCCGTGCCCATAGGGCATGGTTCATTTAAGGTATTCTCCCTCAAAATCTTGGACTCCCAATTTTAAACGAACAATAATAATTTTGAGACCCCCATCAAAATATTAAATCCCAACCACTGCTGGATGTGAATTTTCTTTGGATTCCCCATAAAATTTCACTCTCAATAATGCTCATCCACAACCATTATGAGCCCCCCATCAAAATATTAAATCCCAACCATCAAAATATTAAATCCCCATCTTTGGATTCCCCATAAAACCCCACTCCCAATAATGCTCTTTCCCATAAAACCCCACTCCCAATAATGCTCTTCCCCATAAAACCCCACAACTGTTGATTCACCAAGATTAAATCCCAACCACTCTTTATCTTGGCACTGTCAGCCCTAAGATTAAAAAACCTTTGTGTTTTGTATAATACATATATATATATATATATATATATATATATATATATATATATATATATATATATATATATATATATATAATTTTATTTTTTTGAAAGAAGATAATTGTGACAAACGCTCCCACCAGAAATCAATCTCCTGACCACTCAGATCGCATGCATCTCTCTTAACCACTAGGTTAAAGATCATTTGCGCGCACGCACACATACACATATATACTTGTTAGAACGTTTCACAACATATATTCTTGAATTTCTACCAGAGTTGAAATCTCATTCTACCGATTTTTCATTACTACACACAATTTCTACCAAAACTTAGTTTTGTCCGGAAGATAAAATGGATAGTAGAAAAATAGAGGGAGGAATGGAAGGAAGGAGAGGCAGAGTTTGCTTTGTTCAGCGTCCCACCAACAGAAAATGATGTGAATATATATAGGTTAGCCTCAGTTTTAATATAGTTTAGTTGTAATAAAGGGCAGAAAATAAAGAGCAAAAAAAAAAAAAAACTTTTGTGTCTCAACCCGAATCCGATGGAAAAAATCAAATGGGACATTCAGAATACCCACGTACATTGTGCGAACAGAAAATGATGTAAAATATATATAGGTTGCCACGGATTTAATAGAGTTTAGTGGTAATAAAGAGCAAAAAAAGAAAAAGAATAAAAGAAAAAAAAAATTGTGTCTCAATCCGAATTCGATACATCGGACGTTGGATGCATCTCACAACACAAGTGAGCAACAAAATTGTGGGATTAAACACGTTTATTCAAATAAAAGAATGCAACAAATTTTCGTAGATCTCAGCCGGCTTCCAAGAACTAATAATGTCATACTGTTACTTGCACCATGTAGCAGATGTTCAAAAGAATATCGGCAAGGACCGACGTGGGCGGAGTGACTCACGTTCGCCAAACCTATCTGCAATATTTTTAGAGGTTGAAGTCGGGATCGGATTACTATCATAGTTTGCAGTATCCATCGAAATCGATCTGCCAATATCGATACGGGTTGCCATGTACCAATTCGATATCGACTGTTACCAATACTGGCCGACACATACCGACATTTTGGGTTTCTTTTCCAATCAATTCTGGCAGCAAAAATTGAACGAAAAAGATCAGTAATGTTGTAATAAGTATTAAAAGGAGAACTTATTATCGCAGATAAAACAATCAAAAATGTTGACTATTATTTTATTTAATTTTAAAAATACTAAGAAATAACACATAAGATACTTTAAATTATGTCTAATTGTATAAAAAAATATTTTTTCTAAATTTTTAATAATTTATTAGTAGTTATTTATTTTCTGATACCAAGAAATTTGATACTTCTATTCCAAATCGTCCATGCTGATACCGACGATCTTGATACTCATATTAATACCGACACTGTGCAATTGCTTCGGTGGTACTCCAAGTTATACCCTATTAACAATAAAGTACCTAATGTATTATTCCTTACTTAAAAGTAACACACGTTATAATTAAGGTGTATTACAGTCCCTGTACCAACTTTCCGTCAAGTTGCTGACGGAAATGGGCTCAATTGCTTCGGTGGTACTCCAAGTTATACCCTATTAACAATAAAGTACCTAATGTATTATGGGTACCTCTCTCCCTTGCTCTCTTCTTCTTCTTCTTCTTCTTCTTATTCTTCTTTATTTTCGAATCTCACTTTGTTTCTCTTTATTACCGAAACCCTAAAATTTGAAAAACCTCGAAGTAGAGTAGAGCAACATTAGAGGAAAATCCTAACCAGTAGTTATTATTATGAAAACCCTAAAGTAATTTATTGTGTAAACTATGCAATAATTTATTGTGGAAACCCTAAAATAAAAGAAGAGCCGATCCTAAAAATGTTTATGCTGACAAAATTGCAGTAAATGAAGCAAGTGAAATGGAATGGGATCTTGCGAAGATCCCATGTTATTGCGAAGGAACTTCTCTGTGCAAATTATTCACTGCAAATACACCTTGGAATCGTGGGCGCCAATTTTTAAAATGTGCAAAGGAGGTAGGATGTGATTTTTGGTGTTGGACTGATGAACTTCGGTTATGTCGTTGCGAAGCCGGATTTTGCAAAATACGAACATCAAAGGTGCCTAGGAGCTTAGGTCAAAAATTCTACTATTGTCCATTATCTACTAGTGTAAGTGAAACATACTTTTCTTTGTACATTAATATAAATTAATAATTATTTTTTGCTATTAATGTGTAACTTACAATTGTAATTTCTTTCTTCAATACGTGCAGAGGAAAAATTCCGGTTGTGAATACATTAGGTACTTTATTGTTAATAGGGTATAACTTGGAGTACCACCGAAGTAATTGAGCCCATTTCCGTTAGCAACTTGACGAAAAGTTGGTACAGGGACTGTGATACACCTTAATTATAACGTGTGTTACTTTTAAGTAAGGAATAATACATTAGGTCCTTTATTGTTAATAGGGTATAACTTGGAGTACCACCGAAGCAATTGAGCCAGCTTGGCTACTACAAGCAAAGCAAAGTTAGCAAATTCCTGATTTAACAAAAAAAGTTTAGCTTTTATTGTTAAATCAATTCCTATGCATATTCTAGAATAAGAAGAACTCTTGGAATAGAATGCAGAAGGGTTCTTTGTTGGATTATTCAATAATATGGGGCCACACATGTAAAATTAATTGTGTTGGGCTATCTAAATAATTAAGTCAAATTAAAGTGATCTATTTGAAAATTGGCTTAAGAGTATAATTGTCATGAAATTAATGTGTAGATACCGGAAATACACTACAAATTTTTTTGCTAATAGTTAAAACAAAGATCAGTCACTAATATATATTAATAGTGACTGAATTTCGTCAGAAATGATATTAGTGACGGACTAATCGCATGAGTAACGGAGTTAATGTCAGTCACTACTACGAGCGACACTAATACTACTAGTGACGGACGAATTCCTAAATCCGTCACTATAATTGGACATGTCACGTAGATAAGTATTTATCTTTCAATATAAAAAAATATTTAATAATTATTACTAACTAATTAGTCAGTTACTATTGTTGGGTCATTAATAATTATTACTAACTAATAAGTCTGTCACTATTGTTTGGTCATTAATAAAATTATTACTAACTAATACGTTAGTCACTAATGTTGGGCCATTAATAATTATTTCTAACTAATAAGTCAGTCACTATTGTTTGGTCATTAGTAAAATTATTACTAATTAATAGGTCAGTCATTAATGTTGTGTCATTAATAAAATTACAAATTTTTTGAATCACATTCCTAATTGTTTGATATGTCATTAATAATTATTTCCACCACATTCTGCTGAAATCATAATTTCTTCATCTAAAATGGTATAAGTGGATTCTTATTAAAAAATCGAAGTCAAAAATAATATATTCATCAGATTAGACAACAATTCAAAAATAAAATATATTCCAAAACAAAGTTAAGTCTGCTATTAACAAAAAAAAAAATTCTACATGAACACAAATTGATGTTCTAAATTGTAATAAAGAAACATGATAAAGCACTCGATTTCGTGTCACACCAAGCACTTGACCACGTACTCGATTTCTTGTCTTCGGGCCCATTGCTTGGACATATGCTCTTTGTTGCAATTCCAACGTCTCATGTCAATAAAATGATAGTCACGTTCCTACGCAAATAAATCTAAAAAATTAAAGAAACAAACAAATTAAAGAATATAAAAACATCAAAAATAGGAAAAACAATTATGGTTAGGATTTTAAAATTTACTTGAGCCGATGAAATTTTTTCCCTGGAATTGATGGGATCTCCTTCCTGGACGAGAAGCGGTGGAAAAGGATTGAACTCCATTGACCTATAGTGGTGGAAGAGAATTGAACTCCGCTGACCTCTCTAGATGAGCACCTTTAAAACAAAACAAAAAATTATTAGAGGAGGAGGAGATGAGTAAATAATGGAAGAGATGAGAGAATTACAAGGAAAAGAAAATCCTCATGATCACCTAGAGAAGGATGAGAGGACGAGGATGAGGAGAGGAAGAGAAAATTGTAGAGGAGTAAGTATTTAGAGGAGGAGAGGATCATAAACCCTTTATGATCAAATATTTTGCAAAAGGAAAAATGATGGCACGGGTGAGAAAAAAGTGGTGTCTAATTTTCCAATCCCGCTAACTCGGTCCCATAAATCTTTAAAATTAGTAGATTATTTTTTCTTGTTAAATTTATTATTTAATATTAAACTATTTTTCTATTAGTGACTGATTTAGAAGTCCCTAATATTTTTCATGAAACATATTTAAAATTTTCACTTCTATCTTCTCATTTAATGATTAAATAAAGTTTAGTGACTGCATAGTCCATCACCATTAAATATTTGTTCCGTCGGAAATAGTATTACTAACGTTTTTCTTAATCCGACACAATTAATTTTTTACTAGTGACTGAATATTCCTTCCGTGACTAACTTTCGTCACTATAAACAAAATTTCTTGTAGTGATAATTCTAATTTGATGAGGGGCCAAATTAGAAATATAAAAACATATAAATATATGTATTCATTAGGGTTATGGTCCCCAACTTATACGGCCGCCAAAAGAGAGCTTTCTCTGTTTTTCTTCTGCATCCCCATCAACAAAAAGAGAGGGACAAAGTATTTGAATTATTCTTTGTCATTAAGGGTCGTAGCAAGTTGGAAGATCGAACCCCATAAAAGGACGACCGATTCAAGATCCATCAAGCCTAGCAATGGATTCAGGTACGCTTCCGCAATTTTTATTATGTTCTTCATCTCATGAATCGACAGGGTACAATAAATATCTAACAAGTGGTATCAGAGCCTTCCTGTTTGATTTATGAGGTTGAAGTTTCAGAATCAATTTTTTGTTATTGTTCAGAAATCATAGATCCTTCATTCTAATTTTAATTTAGGGTTCCAATGGTTCATAAAATAAAATTTATGATACACGAATATTAGATCTACAGTTTCTCAATAACTGATTTCTTAATCCTATGATGCACAAGAAAAAAAACAGATATTTGTTCCGGCCAGATCATGCTGGACATGTATCCAAATGATACATCCATAATTAATGGACTAGGATGCACTTATGTTTGTGTTGTTTGATCAAAATTGTTGGCAGTACTACACATGGTGGATTATAATTTATGGTGGAATATATTATTTATATATTTCCTTAGTGTTGTACTAGATGGCTAAATAAATAGAACAACTATTGGGATCTTGTCTTCTACTTCTGAGTTGTTTTCGTACATAAATAATTGTTCCAACATGTTTGCACATCATAATTTATTTTTTTTATTTTTTCGCATACATGGTTCTCCATTGCTTACAAGTACATTGATTTACTGTCAATCCTTCGTTGATTTGATCGCCATATTAAGAAAATCTTGATAGAATTCATAATTTATGTATAGTAATGATCTCTCAGTTCATGCTTAAATATTAGATATGGATGCATGTGATAATGACCGTAGAAATTCTCCATTATATTAAATATGCATGAATATGCTTATTGCTGGACATGATAATATGGAATGTCGGATAGATTCCAATTACTCATGCTGATAGATATTTGGTGTTACTCAATTTAGAGTGTTTTTCAATCTAAGTTGATCATTAGAGGACAAATTGGAATCAAATATAAACAATTTTATGTTTGGCATAAATTTAGTTTCCAATAAATTTATGTTCTAAGTCATATATTTGATGTAATCTATTGACGTACATATCTTCAGCAGATTATTTTAATATAATCTTTATGAGTTATTTGAAGCAATCTATTGGTACATATCTTCAGTAAAATATTACATAAATTTTATTATGTAGACAATACTCAGTTTAGTCAAATTAAGAATATTTGTTTGAATCATGTAAAGAGATTCACATGCTTATGATTATCTTATTTGAGTTGTAATTTTTTAATTATGCATGTACATAAAGTTTTGGACATGATTCGGTTTTGTAAAATTTAGTCAACATTCAAATTTTTTTGGTGCCTTTTGTGACTAGCAATAGTCGTCTAATATTCTAAATAGACCCATTGAAACAAGATGTTGCCAAAGTGACATCTCTTGCGTAGATAGTCTATGAGGGATGTTAGGTGTTTGTGTGTGTAAATTCATAAGATTATTAGCCGACCCAAAGTGTAGTGTCCCGTCCCGTAAAGTCAATCGGAGGAATTGAAACGCCGACGGCATTCGGACTTAGCCTTGCAACGGCTCCTCGAAGGCTCGCTCGGCCGAGGTGACTCCTCGCTCAGGTGGGGTAGTTTCGGTGAACTCGCCTCATCTTAGCCTTCACTTAATAACTCGCATATTTTCAACTTTCACAAGTTAGGATTGTTAATAAAAGAGACGCATCCACATAGCTAAGAGAATAATTCCGACCCGTCGGAATGTCTTAGAACATGGAAAATGGTCCCACGCTCTGCTTAGAACTCGGCTCAGCGTGCTTTCAAATGACACTCGATCCTTCGTTCCCGTGGCTTGGGAGAAGGAAGTTGGCTTAAGTTGCTAAGTTGCCCCGACACTCGAATCAGCCTGTCATAGGCGTCGCCTGCATGAATGCTTGATAAAGCATGCACGGTCCCATCGTTTTGTCCCAACACTTGAATTAGCCTAAGTCATAGGCGTCGTCCGCATGAATGCTTGATAAAGCATGCACGGTCCCGTCGTCCAAGGCTTGGCATAACCTTTGTACGTTCCGCGAGTTAAGTCGTCTTGCACGGCTGTTGGCTTAAGTCTAGGCACCCAAGAACTTTGTCGTTCATGTCGAACGCGTGGACGGCCCGTCCTCTCGATGCGTAGCTCAGCGTAGCCTTTGCTCGTCGAGTCGTTGCCCGAATAAGTTAGACAAGAGTTTTGCTGGGGTATCGAAGCCATTTCTAGCACCGTCTCGCTCTATCTGCGGTTGTCAAGTCGTATAGTCCCTTGAGAACGAGGCTCGTCATATAAGGTATATGACTTGAGCGTTAGCGTCGCCTATAGAACCAGGTCTGTCTAAGACACGAGCTACGGTGGATTTAGTGAAAAGCATGCCACGGTCAAAGGAAGTCCCCGCGACTGGTTGTCGCCGAGAACGGTCCCGCTACTTGGGAGTCTCGCTTAGTCTTGATAAGTCCCACACACGAGATCGGTCCCGCTACTTGGGAGCCTCGCTATGTCTTGAAAGAAAACACACGAGATCGGTCCCGCGGCTTGAGAGTCTCGATAGAAAGAGGAAAAACATGGTCATGAATAAGGAAGGACTGAATAGATCGAGTTGAGTCTTGCATGGTCATTGGACAACTTGCGTGCAAGGGGAATCCCTCGACCGATCACCGGGGCGCCGGGATCGAGTCGGCCTAGGGAAAAGGCAGATACCGTACGACCATCAACGACGGTGCGATTCATTAGAAGTGAACCGTTACGGTATACGCCACGGGACCATTCGATGGGGCTCGCACCTCCATGCGAAGGGGTCACCGTGAGCCAAAGATCCAAGATAGCTTGCCATTGCTATTGACCACTCATATAGATGGGTCGGCAGAGTAGCGGCACACCGCGTGTATGCCTTTGGATTGGGTCTAGAACTTGAATGCAGATCTAGTTGGTATCACAATGTCTGGGCCTAAGAATGGGCTGCAGCATAGACACGTGCTTCGGCACTAAGCAAGGCTTTCGCGTATCAATATTGGCATTCGCGTATTGGCTTTCGCGTATCAAGTATTGGCTTTCGCGTATCAATATTGGCAATCGCGTATTGGCTTTCGCGTATTGGCATTGTTGGTCTAAGTTTGCATAAGTTAAGTCGAGTGCCATCGCTTTAAGTTGAAAAGACCGTAATGTAAAAGTTGGCTAAGTCAGGGAGTCGTTAGGCACGGCCTCAATCTTGAAGCACGAACAAGTCTAAGCAAGGTCTAGAGGCACGCAAAAGTATTGAAATTCTTGGCACGACTGAGTTCGCATAAGTTGCTCCTCGGCAAAGCATTGCCCTGAATGCGTTGAAGTCACGAATAGAGTATGGCACGACCCTACCGTCCCGAGTTAAAGTTCGATCAAGTACATAAGAGATGAGGCACTGCCTCGATCGAAAGACACGTTGGTATGGCACGACCACGTCGTTGCACGACCCTGTCGTTGTATTGTTAAGTATAGGCCGAGACGTTTGGTTCTAAAATGGATCTTAAGGAAAGACTAGAAAGCAATCGTAAAGGGACTTGTATTGCACAAAGTAACTGAACGTGTCGGTTTTGTATTGGTGGGCGAGGAGCTCACTCCACCAGTACAGTTGAGTACTGACACCCACACAGTTTCTATGTGCAGGCACAGGTAGAAGCTCGTGGCGCGGAGCTCGCTTGGATGCGTCGAGGCATGAAGTTCCTTAGCGAGTCGAAGCGTGCGGCCGCGTGGATTCAAAGACTTATACATAACATAATGTATGGACATCGCCTTCCGAAGCTTCCGCTGGCTCAAGCATTGTATCGAGAGATGAGAGAGAGCAGAGTGATTTGTAAATGAGAGAAAAGTGAGCTTGAGAGACTTGTAATCATGGACTTACGCCCACCAATGTAATCTTGTATTCAATATCAATAAAAAAGTTTCTTTTGAATGACTTGTGTTCACGTGTGCTTGTTCTAATTTTGCTGCGTATTCAATGTACCTGCTTGGGACTTTTGTGCGACGACCCCGTCGCCTCCGCTGCAAATCGACCGTTATGGAAGCTGCCTTGCACGAGCGCAATCTAGGCTCATGCGACATCACGCCTTAGCGAGGATGATCGCTCCTACGGGAGCGGAGCGTGACATAAAATGGTATCAGAGCACGACTTTACGTCCTTGGACTTCAAGTCAAAATTCTCAGTTTTGAAAGCTCGTCGTTGGAAAAAGAAGTGTGCGCTCTCTCTCAAATGTCCCTCTGCATGTTCATACAATAAGTCTAAATATTTTTCAAAAGCTCGTACAAGTGTTCAATCGAACACATCGACAGGCAACGGCCTTTGTGCCGAGCGGTGTCAACTTGACATGAATGAAGACACATGCTGAAGTTAGGAAGTCGCATGCGTGCCCAACTAGTCCTACGTCGACCTAGCAATCGAGCGTACAAACTCGGAATATTGTCCACACGGGATAGCTATGCACACGGCCTTTTGGCTAAGTTGTGCCGCGTGTCGCGCACCTCGACTTTTTGGTGCAAACGAGTCGCGAGCAATATCAAGTATCGCTCGGGTACGGAGATACACTTAGAGTGTATATCGATAGGAACGCTATCGAACTAACGCTTAGGCATACACGAAAAATTGTTTTGGATTTTGAAGAATAGTGCGAACGACTTAGTACGTCAATACGACGTGAGTGATTACGCTAGGGATTCGTCGAACGAATTCAAAAAATGTTTTAGCGAATGATGCGAACGTGATTGAGGACTAGATCGGATGGCTCGAATCCGAGTGGTGTATGGATTTTCTTGGAAATCATTCGAGCGAAAATTGAGGATTAGAAATAATGACGAGTACGTCGGCGAGGCGATGCGATCGCGCAGAGCCCTAGAATGCATCATGCTTAGTTGGTCGTGACTTCGAATGTTCCAAACGAGATGTCGTTCGGACAACTTGTCAATGGACAACGCGAGTTAGAAAATGATTCGGAAACGATGAATAAAGATGTATGTCTTGATCGAGGAACCTAGAGGATCGTGCTTATGATTTCGGATTGCATCAAATGAAATACGACTTGAGTTTTGGAGAACGATATTGAAACTAGCTTGAGGAATAGCGATCGAACTTGATCTTGAATATCGAGGAATTGTGGTATATCCAACTCGGACAAAAGCATCAACGCACGACTCAGAGTTCGTTGTAAAAGGAAGATCGTCAGGTTACGTACATCATCGATGGTATTGAGGCGTATCAAAGATCGATGTGCGATAACTCGGGGGTACTCTGATTCGAGGAATGACGATCGTGCAAAATGTCATTGTTCCGCTGGATGCTATCCTCAGAATGTTGGAACACGTCGAGGAAAAGATAGACTGGGCTCGAGGATTTTCTAATTGAACGAATGACAAACGGACTATCGAACTGGATCTTGACCTGGATGAAAATGAAATGTTTGGATTTGCTTCGTTGACAACCATAACATTGACGTTCTTGTCTTATGCGAGCGCAACTCCAGCCTCGCGCATGCGTCACGTCGATTAGGGTGATCACTCCGCGTGAGCGCTGGTATGGTGATTCATACAGCGGGGGTGATCAAACTTGCATGGCGTGGCAATTTGATACATCAACTTGTGGTTTGACGCGAGGGTGGACTCGAAAATGACTATGTGTGCTTGACGATTGAACTTGAGGATTGAGTAGATCCAATCCGCGTATCGAGAATGAAGTAGTCTGGACTCAAACAAGAGTTACGCCTCGATGAGAATGATTATTCCGCGGGTGCGTTGCATGGTGATTCGTGAACCAACATGGATAATCGGACTCGCGTGAGATTGGGATGCAACGTATTGTCGAACTGGATGACCTCGTGATCGAATACATGAATTGGTTAGAATTGGTGAATTGAATTGATTCGAATGTGCGCAACGAGCGCCTTGATGCGAATTAGGTGATCGTGCTCGATGTTTAGAAATTTGAGTGACGCGAGCTTGGGTAGAAAATCTCGTATGATCGACTATGGTTTGACCCTAGGATTGGGGTCAGTGTTGGCATTATTGTTGGGGAACTATGATTCTAATCCTGACATTGACTTAGCCTGGAGAAATGGCCTAGCGGTTAGGCGAGACGCCCTGTTTAAAGAGTTAGCAATCGAAAAGATTGATCTTGAGGATTGGCATGGATGGATTGAATCACGAAAAAAGGAATACCCCTCACGAGATTCGACGAATATGCATATATTTCAGGGACGCCTGAGTATGTGCACGCTGCGACTCGAGTGAGAACGACGAATTCGCTATCATACGGCTTGGCTGAATGCATGTATTTTGGGGACGCCTGGAATACGTGCGCGATCCATCCAAGTGATACGTTGAGTTCAAGCGAGACTTGAAGAATGAAAATGGTCGAGGATTTTGAAATCATGTTAATGGAAAGATTGATAATAGTGCGAGCGTGGCTCGAAATCGAAGAAACGCGTAGGCGGAGTGTGTACGATTAAGTCTTGGCCATAGAAATGGTAGGATGGCTTGCCTTCAGGAAAGTCTCGAGGACGAGACTTGTTCTGAGTGGTGTATGATGTAGTGCCCCGTCCCGTAAAGTCAATCGGAGGAATTGAAACGTCGACGACATTCGGACTTAGCCTTGCAATAGCTGCTCGAAGGCTTGTTCGGCCGAGGCGACTCCTCGCTCAGGTGGGGTAGTTTCGGTGAACTCGCCTCATCTTAGCCTTCACTTAATAACTCACATGTTTTCAACTTGCACAAGTTAGGATTGTTAATAAAAGAGACGCATCCACATTGCTAAGGGAATAATTCTGACCCGTCGGAATGTCTTAGAACATGGAAAATGGTCCCACGGTCTGCTTAGAAGTCGGCTCAGCGTGCTTTCAAATGACACTCGATCCTTTATTCCCGTGGCTTGGAAGAAAGAAGTTGGCTTAAGTTGCTAAGTTGCCCCGACACTCGAATCAGCCTAAGTCATAGGCGTCGCCCGCATGAATGCTTGATAAAGCATGCACGGTCCCATCGTTTTGTCCCAACACTTGAATTAGCCTAAGTCATAGGCGTCGCCCGCATGAATGCTTGATAAAGCATGTACGGTCCCGTCGTCCAAGGCTTGGCATAACCTTTGCACGTTCCGCGAGTTAAGTCGTCTTGTACGGCTGTTGGCTTAAGTCTAGGCACCCGAGAACTTCGTCGTTCATGTCGAACGCGTGCACGGTCGATCCTCTCGATGGGTAGCTCGGCGTAGCCTTTGCTCGTCGAGTCGTTGCCCGAATAAGTTAGACAATAGTTGTGCTGGGCTATCGAAGCCATTTCTAGCACCGTTCCGCTTTATCTACGGTTGTCAAGTTGTATAGTCCTTCGAGAACAAGGCTCGTCGTATAAGGTATATGACTTGAGCGTTAGCGTCGCCTATAGCACCAGGTCTGTCTAAGGTACGAGCTACGGTGGATTTAGTGAAAAGCATGCCACGGTCAAAGGAAGTCCCCCTAACTGGTTGTCGTCGAGATCGGTCCCGCTACTTGGAAGTCTCGCTTAGTCTTGATAAGTCCCACACACGAGATCGGTCCCACTACTTGGGAGTCTCGCTATGTCTTGAAAGGAAACGCACGAGATCGGCCCCGCGGCTTGGGAGTCTCGATAGAAAGAGGGAAAATATGGTCATAAATAAGGAAGGACTGGATAGATCGAGTTGAGTCTTGCATGGTTATTGGACAACTTGCGCGCAAGGGGAATCCCTCGACCGATCATCGGGGCGCCGGGATCGAGTCGGCCTAGGGGAAAGGCAGATACCGTACGGCCTTCAACGACGATGCGACTCGTTAGAAGTGAACCGTTACGGTATACGCCATGGGACCATTCGATGGGGCTCGTACCTGTCACGACCCGTTACCCAAATTGTTGGGCCGGGCCGAGCCATGTCCAGCCTACGCTTGTTAAAGCGTAGTAAGCTGTTCTAAGAATAGACAATAAAGGATCTAAGATACTAACAGTTCTAAAATCACATTTAAATGTTCATCACAACACAGCATCTATAAGCGAAGGTAAACAAACACAGATTTAATAATACACTTCCAAGTATCTAACTGGAGACAAAGTCCAGTATCCAAATATAAGAACAGACAAAGTCTAAGTCTACTAAACACATGAAAGATAACTAAGCAAGGTTCCCCGCTGGGGCCTCTTCTGGAGCTAAGGCCAGGTCCTCAATGCAGTACCATAATATGTAACACATAGCGTTTCCTTCTCGAAAAGTATACCTACAACGTTATCCTGTCAGGACGGGAGCAAGTACAACCTCTACAACTAAAGTACTGAACATATAATGAAAGAGATGTACAATAAGAAACATGGTGTGATAAGTCTATAAAATAGGAAATACTAGAAACATGACCTCATGGTACAACTGGGATCACAATATCATAGTAACACAGGGAACATGGCATATCTGGAATTATGGTATATCTCATAATCTATCATGGCAAGGATACATATGTCATAAAGACAGATGTATATGTAATGTTTAAAACTGTAGCAGGTACGTGATCGATCAATAGATGTACAATGTGCTGGGGCACATAATAAAATGTACATACGTACAAGTTAACAAGCATAGGTGTACATCCGTACAGATATGCGGGGTAATGGCCTGCGGCAAGGTATGCATATAAAATGTGACCTCGCTCGCTACTGTAGGGGGGTCATGATCACGTACACTACTATCAGTTTCCCCATAACCCATATTCTATCATATGAGAGATACAAGAACAGTAAAAACATGTGAGAGACACTGGGAGTAATATAAGCATAGCCGGTACTGGGAACAGTATGAAACATGTGAATACTCCGAGTAGTATAAAGCATAGTAAAACATGTACTGAGAACCAGTAAGGAACATGTGAAGACATGATAACTATCCTAAGCATGGTAGGGACCAATTTAATGTAACATGTGAAGATTTAACTTGCAGTTATTCAGAAAGCAGTATTTTAACAGGGTTAATACATGTTCTAGCATTAAAAGACAGTAAATGAGTGTGTAGATGTACTTGTCTCGAGCAAAGCAAGAATACTAGTACGAAGATATAGATGTCTGGTATCCTGTCAATAGTGATATACAAACTCAGTTCTAAGTTATGATCAAGATATCACTAGTGGTATGACAGGACTCCTAACTGGATACTAGTCAAGTGGGAACCTAGCATAAAAAGTCTAATGTGATGTGCCACTATATCCAAACAAATCTTCTAAAGTCTTTATACTAGGGCAGGGGGTGATCCAATACTACAATAACTCAATACAACACAAAATATCGAAAGTCGTAATTATTCAATAAATAAATCAAACTGTACACTATGTTCCAACAATTTTTAAGATAGACAAAAGGCTTAAATATATATACAATAAAGTACCAAAATGATCCTTGTTAATTATAGAAATTTATACTAATTTTTTTGGAATTTATAAACCTTCATAAATATTTATTAAAAATCAACAAACACAAATATACTGAAAATGAGTTCTGTTTTCCTATTTTTATAAAATACCAAAAGTACTTATTAAATACTGAAAAATTATAATAAATTAGCTAAGTTAACATAGTATTTAAATACAATTTTTCTAAGATTTTTACAGCAATTAAAATATATATAAAAATTCAAAACCAGAAAGTAACAATTTATGGAAAAATAATTAATTATAAATTAAGGATAATACATAATCAAAATCTACAGATGTTGTCGGATGATAAAATAAATATCACCAACGTGTCCAGAACGGTCAAATCAGCTAAGATAGCCTACCCATAAGTCCAATTTGGACACAGGGGTAAAACGGTAATTTTGGGTTAAAATGATGTCCGCCGTTGGACACACTTTGCACCGAAAAATGTGTCGGAATAGAAGTCTACAAAACCTAGCAAATTATATGTCCACGAATCCAGAATGATGATACGAACCGAACGGTATATCCGAAATAGGATTCCGATGTGCCGATCTCAAAATGATACGTTGACGCGGACACTTAGAATCCAGTTTGCATCGAAATGCGTGCCGGAGCAAACGTCTTCAAAACTCAGTAAATTATATGTCAACGAGTCCAGAATGACTATACGAACTCAACGGTATATCCGGAATGGGATTCCGATGAGCCGATCTCAAAGTGACCCGTTGACTCGAAAAATGGGACCCGCTTTGCACCGAAATGCGTGCCAGGGCCCACGTTCTCTAAATCAAGCAAATTTTATATGAAAAAATGCCAGAACGACGCCACGAATCTACTGGTGGTGTCAGAAATTGAATCCGGAGTCCCGGGTTCAAAAATAGAATTTTACAAGTGCAACACTAAGAATTCGAACGGCCAACTTTGGCGTCGAATTCGACCGACCTAACAAGCTCAAACTGAAATGAAATCTAAAGGGGGCAGGAAGAGGGTTATACCAGCTTCGTACAGGAACTAGTAGCGCGCCAACCGGAGCTGCGACAGCGGAGTTACGAGCTGACGAAGTCGGCTCCACGAAACTGTCCAAAAACAGTTCAATTTAAAACGTCAACTTGGTGGCCAGTTTTGAGGTATTAAACGACGAAATTAACGGACGAAAATTGACAGGAGTGAGGATGGATATACCGAGATTGCGACGGAGCAAGGAGTTCGCCGATCCAACGGTCGGATCTCCCAGAAAACACGTACGAAGTCGCTGTCCCGAAACACAATTTCTGAATTTTTCCCACGCGCGCGTCGACGGGATTTCGACGTAAACGCACGAATCGTGTGTTTAACGCGTCGGGGAGGCCAGTGGTTGACAGGGAGAGGTCGTCGGGGGTGCGTGCGCCGGTGGGGGGGGTCGCTGGCGACGGCGGTCGGCCGCGGTGGCGCGCGCGGCGCGCGGCAGCGCGCGTGGTGGCGTGGCTACTGCGCACTGCTACTCGCTGCTGCTGTTTGCAGCGCTGCGCATGGGGGTGGGGCTGGCCACATCGGGCGGCGGAGGTCGTACGGGTGCGGTGGTTCGGGTGGCTGTGCGGGCGGTGGAGGTGGTGGTGCATGGTGGTGCATGGTGTTGGTGAAGGTGATGAAGTAGTTGATGGTGGTGGTAGTGTGTATGATGGAAAGGATGAGAAGGAGGAAGGAGGAGGTGGTCGTGGTGGTGGAGTATGTGAGGGGGAAGGGGCTGTCGGCTTGGAGGAGGGGGTGGGCTGATGGAGTAGGGGTGTGTGTGTGTATATTATTATAGGAAGAGAGAGTGAGAATATGAGAGTGTTGATATTTAAGAAGAGAGAGAGTGAGATATTTGAGAGGGGGAGAGAGAAAGAGGTCGGTCCACAGGGGGGGGGGGAGAGTGCTGTGAGGTGGTATGGGGAGAGTAGGTGTATGTTTGTTTGTGTGGAGAGAGAGAGAGAGAGAGAGAGAGAGAGAGAGAGAGAGAGAGAGTTTAATATATATATATATATATATATATATATATATATATATATATATATATATATATATATAGGATACTTGTAAAGTGGAGAGAAAAAAAATAGATATTTAAAATAGGAGAAATAGGGGAAAAATATGTGGGGTATTTATGCAGTCATGAGAGAACAATACGGAGCTTGGGTTCGGGTTCGGTCGAGCCGGGTCGGGTCGAAATCGGACAGGGGGCAATAATTAAATTAAAATAGGGATTTATAATCATGGGTAAATAAATACCATACGGGGACTCCAATAAATGGGACACAAGTTTCATGTGGGTAGTAGGCTTCATGTGGGCCACTTCCATACTTTGGGTCGACTAGGTTGGGTCGATGTCTGATCCCGAAATTAAATTGAAAAATAAATCAGGTTTTACGGTAGAAAATAAATCGGCCTAAATTGACCCGAAAATTGTGCGGAGAAAATGAAGCACAAAATGGAGTGTCTGAGTGGGACACGAAGGTCATGGGTGAAGAGCGTCTTGAGTAGATCATTTATGAGAAGTTGGTTTTGAGAAAACGACTGGTCTGGCGCTCCTAAATTAAAAGTCACGGTAACGTGCAAACGAAGATCAAAGATAAAAGTGGGAATAATTATTCGATGATTAATTGGTCTAAGTTGACCCAAAGTTGCGCGATACAAAAAGAGCACAAGGAAACGAATTTAAGTGGGACAGGATATATCAAAATGAAGATAATCTTGTCTACTTCAAAACTCGTGAAAAGAGTTTACAGAGATTGGTATCCCTGACGCTCCAGAAGTCAAAGTCATGAAAAGGTACATTAATGATCTAAACAATTAAATAAATAAAATATTTATCGATAATAATTCATTTAGAAAAATTTAAAACAGCCCTGAAATTCAGGGGGCTTACAGTACCTCCATACGAAGGGGTCACCGTGAGCCAAAGATCCAAGATAGCTTGACATTTCTAGTGACCACTCATATAGATGGGTCGGCAGAGTAGCGGCACACCGCGTGTATGCCTTTGGATTGGGTCTAGAACTTGAATGCAGGTCTAGTTGGTATCACAATGTCTGGGCCTAAAAATGGGCTGCAGCATAGACACGTGCTTCGGCACTAAGCAAGGCTTTTGCGTATCAATATTGGCATTCGCGTATTGGCTTTCGCGTATCAAGTATTGGCTTTCGCGTATCAAGTATTGGCTTTCGCGTATCAATATTGGCTTTCGTGTATCGGCATTGTTGGTCTAAGTTTGCATAAGTTAAGTCGAGTACCATCGCTTTAAGTCGAAAGGACCGTAATGTAAAAGTTGGCTAAGTCAGGGAGTCATTAGGCACGGCCTCAATCTTGAAGCACGAACAAGTCTAAGAAAGGTCTAGAGGCACGCGAAAGTATTGAAAGTCTTGGCACGGCCGAGTTCGCATAAGTTGCTCCTCGGCAAAGCATTGTCCTGAATGCGTTGAAGTCACGAATAGAGTATGGCACGACCCTGCCGTCCCGAGTTAAAGTTCGGTCAAGTACATAAGCGATGAGGCACTGCCTCGATCGAAAGACACATTGGTATGGCACGACCCCGTCGTTGCACGACCCTGTCGTTGCATTGTTAAGTATAGGCCGAGACGTCTGGTTCTAAAATGGATCCTAAGGAAAGACTAGAAAGACAATCGTAAAGGGACTTGTATTGCACAAAGTAAATAAACGTGTCAGTTTTGTATGGGTGGGCGAGGAGCTCACTCCACCAGTACAGTTGAGTACTGACACCCACACAGTTTCGATGTGCAGGCACAGGTAGAAGCTAGTAGCGCGGAGCTCGCTTGGATGCGTCAAGGTACGGATTTTCTTGGCGAGTCGAAGCGTGCGGCCGCGTGGATTCAAAGACTTATACAGGACATAATGTATGGACATCACCTTCCGAAGCTTCCGCTGGCTCAAGCATTGTATCGAGAGATGAGAGAGAGCAGAGTGATTTGTAAATGAGAGAAAAGTGAGCTTGAGAGACTTGTAATCATGGCCTTGCGCCCACCAATGTAATCTTGTATTCAATATCAATAAAAGAGTTTCTTTTGAATGACTTGTGTTCATGTGTGCTTGTTCTAATTTTTGCTGCGTATTCAATGTATCTGCTTGGGACTTCTGTGCGACGACCCCGTCGCCTCCACTGCAAATCGGCCGTTATGGAAGCTGCCTTGTACGAGCGCAATCTAGGCTTGTGCGGCATCACGTCTTAGCGAGGACGATCGCTCCTACGAGAGCGGGGCGTGACACAAAGGAAGGTTAATACTTGGCCAAATTGCACACATACTTGTGGTGATAAATGTGTGACAATTATATGATTTACATGTGAATAATAACATGATCCAAAGATAGGCTTATTATTTGACATGACTTATTGTCAACGTTTGATCATTACACCAAGAATACCACTTACAGTTAATATCACTGTCCAAAGACTTGATATTAATGATGTACTAGGTATCTTGAGATGGGGTTCACCATTATTTGAATTTGTTTGACTATATTTTACGCTTTGGTTATTTGTTAGAGCATGTTTATTTTTTGTTGCTTAATTTGTTCTCTTTACAGTTAATGTTGTTAAAATATCTGCCAATAAGATTTTAATTTTCATGTTTAATGGGATAAACTTTAAGGGCAAA
The DNA here is from genome assembly GCA_029216955.1 of Iris pallida. NCBI lineage: Eukaryota > Viridiplantae > Streptophyta > Magnoliopsida > Asparagales > Iridaceae > Iris > Iris pallida. The sequence goes on along the minus strand of JANAVB010028196.1, from coordinate 10,154,203 downwards.
AAGAAATGAATACAGTAGCTGCTAAGGGTCCAGATCAAAAGAAACAACAATATAAAACTAAGGATTGTTCTTTTGTGATAAGACAGGACACATAAGGAAGAAATGTACAGAGTACCACGCATGACGTATAAAGAAAAGTACATTTCTAAATTTGATCTGTTCTGAGGTTAATTTAGATTTAGTACCAAGAAACTCATGGTAGTTAGATTCTGGTGGGACTACCCACATTAATGTTCTAGGCAAGGTTGCCTGAGTTACCGAAAGTCAATTGATGGTGAAAGATACATCTATGTGGGTGACGACAATTCGGTAGAAGTGAAAGCAATAAGACATTTTAGGTTATTTTTAGGAACCAATTATTATTTGGATTTAATAGACACTTTTATTGTACCGTCTTTTAGACGAAATTCAGTTTCAGTTTCCTTAATGGACAAATCTGGTTATCATTGTTCATTTGGAAACAATAAGTTTAGTCTATCTTTAAATTTAAATATTATTGGTAACGGTTCCCTTAAGGTTTATGATAACCTATATTCAGTTGAAACTATTGCATCTTATAATGAAACCTTGCAAGTGAAATCATGTGGTACTAAACGCAAAATTAACAATATATATATTTTTCTTTAGCCTCATTATGACATAAGCATTAGGTCACTTCTCTAGAAATAGAGTTGAACGATTTGTGTCTGATGAGATTTGGATTCCATTGACTTTATAGACTTTAATGTTTATATTGAATGTGTAATGGAAAGACAGACCAAAGTTAAATTATAAGCAGCTACTTTATTGGTTATGCTACAGATCAAGGGGTTAATAATTATACGGTCCCACCACTACAACAAATATGGCCTACAATAGCATGCGCAGAACGCTATAGAAAGCCTTCTATAGCAGATTCTGTCTGCTATGATCGCCCATGCTATAGTATGTCCAGACATGTGAACGCTATAACATTATAGCGTTCATGAATGCTGTAGAAGGTTTATAGCGTTCGTGTATGCTGTTGATGGTTTATAGCGTTTATGAATGCTGTAAATACTTTATAGCATTCTAGAACGCTGTAGATGGTTTATAGCGTTCGTGAGTGCTGTGGATTACTTATAGCGTTTATGAATGCTGTGGATTATTTATAGCGTTTGTGAATGCTGTGGATGATTTATAGCGTTTGATGATGGTTTGATTTATTATAGCGTTCATCATATGCTATTGTGGTAGCAGCAATTTAGACGTTTTGAGTGCTATAAACCTGCTACAGAATTTCATATTATTTCATATCTGCTACAGAATTTCATATTTCATAACCTGTTTTGTATCACATATAAATAACAATAATCGCAGACAATTTCAATCGCAACTTGCATTTCGATCAATCAAGATATAGTAAAGATTTGCCAAAATATGAAATGTTTTATTAGAACATTCAAGATGTACAAAAAGTAGTAGTCATTAAAACATTCAAGATGTAGAAAAAGTAGTTGTACGCCAAAATAAACCATTCCATTTACAAAATATCTGTAGTCCAAAATAAACCATTCCATTTACAAATATCTGTAGGTCAAAAAACAGCTCGCCTCTTTCCTTCTAGCAGCTATCTACAACCATCAAAAACATATACGCCAACCTACACAAAATTGAGAAGAAAACATATTATGATATAAAAAATAAGATAGAAATATTTCTGATACTCAAGTAGTGTTATGTAATAGCGAATACAATATGTTCAGTGGCTAAGGAGGCATGCAGTGTGTTAAATGTGAAGTTGCAGGACAGTAGTGTTATGTAAAGCAGTGTAATACATGAAGTAAAGTGCAAGAAGGTTTTACTGGACAGAGAAATTTTTGATACTCAAGTTGGACACATGTATACCTCATTACACTGGCTATGCAACTTAGGCTCATACATCACCAAGGAGGCGTATTAGTTTCAGTTTTAACGTATGCTTGTACGATCTTTGTAACCCAGCACTAACACTTATTTGTAACTAACGTGCTCTCGATGGCTAGTCGGTTTTGGTTTCCTGTCAGGAAACCAGATCTGCACTATTACGTGGGTAGACCCGCAACAGGACACGCTTGTTCCTCCATGGAGGGCCGCTAGGCCCAGATCCTATCTGGAATGCGTCGAACCCAAGGTAAAATGCATGAATGAACTAAGGCTAAAGCCTAGGCACTTGGGCTTATTGGGGTAAATCAACACAGTGGTGATTAATTTTAAAATTACCACAAGATAGTAATTTTACTCTCGTCCAGGTTGTCCTGAAACCACTTGTTTGGTAACTAAGAAGTCCAAGAAGTTTAAAATGTGCAAATTAGAAGAGATGGAAACTAAAAGCCAAAATAAATTAGAAAAACATCACACTTCTAATGTCAAACAGAGTATAAGCCTATTAACTAGACAAACAACCATCATATAACGAGCAGTAAATAAACCAAAGTATATATAAGCATATTGGACAAAATTAATTTAAATTATATAAAATTAACTAGTTTAAAAGAAAAAGAACAAGAGCTGCTATATGTAATGTCAAATGCTGATGATTTGATAGTGCAAAATTATTGTTCCAAATGAACCAAAACAGAGTGATGTTTAAAAGAGTGAAATAAGTTTCTGCTAACAAATTATGATTATGGAGTTACCTTATTTCTGGAAGTAGTGAACTTTAGAGGTTGTACATCAACAGCATCAGAAATTTTATGCCAACAATAGAGACTAACTTGATTGGTACCATCAACAAGAAACGAGAAGTTTCCCAATAAGACTTCTAGGCTCTCGATGTCATTCATTTGGAAAGAAAGAGACCAGATTTTAGGATAAGATATGAGGATCAGAGTCCCAGAAATATCAGTAGTTTCTATGGTCAATTGCCTTAGTGTATCTGACGAAATGTCAGGATCCCTAAGATTGCATTCCTTTATTTTCATCCAGAAATTGTTTTCTTCAACGAAGCACAATCGGTATTAAACCTCCTATTTTGCATATAGGAAGCTTTGTCCATGACGATGTTGTGTGGTATTCCATCCCAAAACGGGCTGATAGTGGTAGTCCAAACCGGAGCTCACAGATAGAACCGGGATAATCCAGACAAGATTAAGTTTGCATCTCCTAATTGGATTCGGACTAGAAGTTGCGATTCTGGTGTGAATTTGGTCACGTAACATATTAAATATTCGATTTTGTAGTACTACAGTTCCTAGTTATACTTGCAAATCTAAGTTCCCAACATGAATTTCATTAAGTAAAAAAAAATGATGAAACCAACTAATTATATATGTGAGCTTTAGATTGATATACTATCTTTTGGACAAAAGGGACGATACCAAAGAAGAGAACCATTACAGAGGATTTTGATAAGCAATAGTACCTAAAAATGGTAATAAAGCCCCATAAACAGTTAAAAACTAGGATTTGGTGATCAATGATGCATTATGATTTTGAATTGAAGTAATAAAAAGAAGTGACATCAAGCATGGAATGAGGGTCTCAGTTCAGAATGGGCAAAATGGTATGTTATAGTACTAGAAGACAACAAAAAGTCTATGAACATGTGAGTAGGAGGAATATCTGGTAGAGAGATAATCAAGGTAAGCAGTGTCACCAACCCACATGCAAACATATATATACATCTCTGCGTGGGACAACCCATGCCGTAGGATATGGACACGATACGGATGTGGAGATCATTTTAATAACATTCACTATAGTAGGTAAGTGAATAATTTACGTTAAACAACACTCATAATCAGAACGCTGAGCTAACTATATTGATTGGTTCGAAGATAAAACAAACATGATGCAGTCTATGTACTTTCTATATTTGCAGTTGTGCTGTATTATACAGTGTACATGTCAATAAATAATTCTACTGTTAGCCTCATTCGCATATTTTAAATTACAAGAATGCATTAAAAGCGTCGTCTGGTGTTAGGATCCTTGATCAGAGCTCGAGTTACAGAAATAGCCTCTTCATATGACAGGGATAAAGCTGCATACATACCCCTCCCAAGAGCCTGTATTCACAGAAACCTCGTGGTATGAGAACGCTGAGACTATAAACTGAATCACAGGTAATCTTTAAAAAGAAAAAAATATTTAGAATGAGATTTTTCACCCATGGTAGTCTGAGTAAAAGCAATAAGAGATGGTATATGGAAAGTCGCAGTAAGAGGAAACTTGCCAATCAAAAGATTGGTCCAGACTACAAAGCATGATTACCACATATTAAGTGTTTCTACTATGAATCCTAGAGAAGCAGTCCACAAATATAAAACCAGAAAATGAGACATTTCATGAAACACAAAGTTCCATTCTTCTGCAATATCTAAAAGTAACTTGAGTACTCAATTCAGCTTGAGTATCAGAAATTTCTAGGAGCTAGATGAGTACTCAATTCAGCTTCATTCTATTAGCTCGATTGTAACCGTAAATTGAGCCAGATGGGCACATTGTATATGTATTTTTTTCTTTTTGAAAAAAAGAAGCCATCTCAGCTCATCACATTTTATCCTAAATTAAAATTGCTAATGATAATTTAGATGCAAAATAACCCAACTTAGGGTCTGACGGGGTTTCTCTCTACTTTTGTACACATACAGAGGTGGTTATTTTATGCAGTTTGTAATGAAGAAAAAAATTTAACTTTTCCTCTAGTGGGTAACTGGAGTAAAAAAAAATAGTTACCTTATGATTAATGTTGTCCAACTGATGGTAGAAAGAAAGCATCCATCACTTGCCGACATGGTAACTACGCATACTTACGATTAATGTTGTCCAACGGGTGTGGATACGTGCCCACACTTTGACGGATCGTGGTTTGCCGAGGCAATTAACGATCCACTGCCAGTCTGGGCCTGAACGAGAGATGTAATTAGGCCTTCATGGGCTGCGATTGACACGGTCTTGTTCTTGATAAGTTCCCGAGCTGCATATACTGCAATATTTTGCAAACGAAACAAACTACAATCAGAAGAGGTTTTTATCATAATAACAAGAAGCAAAGGCACAAAATATTGTAAGGAATGGAGTACCATACCATTCCTCGATCACATTCCCGGTGACATTCTTTAATCCAGAAGAGGAGGGCACCACCAAACCGTAGAAAGGACGTCGTTAGAAGGAACTTTACTTAAAAACTGCAACAAGTTTAGGAACATGGATAAGGAATTAAATGCTCTCTCTTGCTTTCGGTGAACAGAATAATGGAATAAAACATGCAAGAAGAAGGGTACAATTATGAACTATGTACAATTACTGTAAACATACCATTGAGAACTAAAATATTATGTTTCGTAGGTGCTTGCTTGGCCCATGAAACTAACTTGGACTTGTTAGGGTGCCGTTCCTGCCTTAAAAAGCATCAATCTTCACAAATATTTTTTTCATTATTATGAAATTGTATATACATAAAGCCCCCTCAAAAACAAAAACAAAAACAAAAACAAAAACAAAAACAAAAACAAAACAAAAAAAATCCAATTCACTAACACAAATTACCAAAATATATAAACCACCTATTCTATTTCTTTTCATGTCAGGATGGAATGGCTAATATCCCAACAATCGCTGAGAAAGCCTCAACTACTACCGTTCAAAGCAATTAGAAAAACCTTTCACATACTTACTCAGACTCTGGATCGGCATGGTTCCCACCATGCTTATTCAAACTGATTGCTTATTCGATTTTTTTTTGGATCCATGAGAAACAAAAGATGATGATTCCCACCAAGCTTAGGCCTGATTGAAATATCCTTGGACCGCAGACTCACAATCATTAACAATATGATAATAAAAATTTCCATAGTTACATATTAAACAAAATAGTTAATAAAACAAGTTATGGATAGAAGAGACTGAATTAACAAAAGAACTTATTCCAACTTCTATTTCTAATTTGTCAAATAAACATTTTTAGAACCTCAATTATGCTTACCGTGACGAAGACCATGTCTGAACCATCCAGTGCTTCCTGAATCAACTCCTTGCTTTCTTGGGCAGCATTCATACCAATATCTGGGTTCCCACCAGCACTAAGTCCCCTAGTCAGCTCCTGACCTATTTGCAACCGATGCTCAGGATATACTGGCGACATTCTTAGAGCTTGAATGTCCGTATTAACAATAAAAAACTCCACACCCTTCATTGAACTTGCAATCATTCTATTGACTGCATTTGATCCCCCGCCACCTACTCCGATAACTTTGATCTTGGCTGCATTATAATCACTTGGAACTGATACATCCATCAAATTTTCAATTGCATCACCAACTGAATTGCTCTTTCTTGTGTCAATAACTGTCTTATTTCCCTCTCGGAGCAACGAAACTTCCGGATGAAGATTCAAGAAAGGATCATTCTTGTTATATGAGTTTATGTGAGAGTTGGAAGAGCATCTAAAACGAGGATAATGTGAATTAGTCTCCTGCCTAAGGATGAATTAGTAGTCTTCCCTAACCGAAAGAGGCACTCATTAAACATTTTGAGAGAGCTACTTCTTCTGGTTTGATTCTCTTTTCGAGCTGTCCCTCCAAAAAACTGACCATCAAAAAGACATGGTAGATGTGCTACCATTTTAACAGAGAGTGAAACCACTATTAAGAGCTTTAGAACCCAAAATTCCAACTGTCAGCAATCAGGGTATTGAACTAGTTTTGGGTCTTGCAATTGTCTATTTATGATAGAAGATCCATGTTTTAGGAAGGGGGAGAATATGCTTGGATCTTTTTCTAACAAAGTATCGGTAAAATTTGAAGCTGCTACTGTTTTCCATTCCTTTTTTTGGTTTAATTAATAGAATCTTGGTAGTTTTATCTATCAGGCTGCAACTAATACTAAAAGTTGAAGTAATATCAAAGTTTGCTTATTTATACATAATGTGCAAGCTGTCCCATATTTTGCTCATGTCATATTTAAAATTTTGCCCCCATCATCTTGCATATCTGCTTTCAGATTTGCAGGAATGTTGACTGGCCATGCTTTTGATTTACGTGAAAGTGGCAAACCCATTGAGCTTTTACTCGAAGATTTTGTATATGAGATTGATAAAGATGTAAAAGTTTCTCAGAAGATTTTGTACGCAGCCTCCTTCGAGGAGCTTACGAGAAGTCATGTGCATTAATGTGACACCATTATTTGGGTGATGATATAATTACTGTTGGTCTTAGCTTGGGGAGGGTTGGATTAAGTTGTCTACCCGCTGAGATGGAACAAGTGTAGCTAAGAAAGGAGAAGCCATGGAAATTTTGAGATCTTCTAAGGTGGAGGATATTTCAGAGTGCAACAATGTTCTAGATATCTGTTTCTCATGATCAATTTCACTATCTTTTCTACTGTTCTCTAGTAGTACTCCAAAATCTGAACCAAAGTTGAGATCAAATTGCGAAGTGTGGCTGGTTGTGGTGTCAACAACATCAGAGGTATCGGATCTAAGTGGTACACCAATTAAAACTTAAGAATCAAAAAAAATCTTAGGCGAGGACTCCAATAAATCATGTGGTTTTTCCAATTTATAAGATTGAGTAAATAGGCATTACCTCGAACAAATTATAGCAGCAAATCAATGAACCAACAAGCTAGTTCTTATATTCAGTCTTCCGACGTCAATGCCGCATCATCAGAAAAGAATAGAGACTTAAATAAGAGAGGCTTTCTGACCTTACTGAGAGAGTTTGGATCCTCGAAGAATCCATCAGAAGCGACAGACCTCTCGTGCCTGGAGATGAAAAATCGATCGAACATCAATACAAAAAAGTAGGTTAGGGTTTCTAGAAGGAGACAGGGGGTTAGGGTTTCCCGAAGGGGATGGGGGTTTAGGGTTAGTGATGATGTGGAGGAGGAGAGGACGCGAGCCGCTGAATGGTAGAGGAGATGGAGGAGGAGGTTTTGAGCTCCGTCGCCGGTAGTGGAGGAGATCTTGGACTGACGCAGGCGTCCCCAACGGTGGCAGTGGAGGGGGCGAAGGGGAAGAAGAGGACTTTTCAGACGAAGAGGAAGGTGGCAAGGCTCCGATGGTCGATGAGAACTGCTGCTGCACCTCTTCTTTGGTTGCTCGGTCGAAGCATACAGATGACGACCGATTCCATACACTTCATATGCAAATCAAGAAAACCCCAAACTAGAAACCCTAGAAAAAAGAAACTGAGAAGAGAGGTGTCACGACCCGCACCCTAGGGTTAGGGCACGAGAACATAACAACGCCCAGCCTACGCCACAGTGTCGGCAGTAGAACGCTGTCCTAGGTCTCAATGCATCTAACAGTATAAGACTAAGCAGTTTATACTCCCCGAATGGGGGTGACATAGCAGATACATACTCAATCACATCTAGGGTAGAGCATAAAGGAAGATAGATAAAACATAAAATCCAAAGGAGGTACAACAGAGAGAAATCTAAGTGTCTAAGATACAAACTCAGAAATACATATCAAAACTCAAATACAGTAATCCATAAAATAATACAACTCCAGACAACTAAGAATAGCTAACTAAACAACCTCTAATGTGTCTCCTCTAGGCTAGCAGGCACCTCCGAACTATCTGTAAAATTTTGTCAACGTATCCTGTCAGGAAAATGAGCAAGTACAAACACCAACAGCAGTTCCATGTGAATTGACAAAAGCTATAAGAGACAGTATAATGAAATACAAGACAAAATCAACTGAAAATATATATCATGATGTGAGTACTGTAAAGGACGATAATGTATATGTATATATAGGTTGACTTGGGAACTATTCGGAAGCCGAGTTACAACCCTTAAACCAAACAAGGACCGGGGTTGTAACCCTTCTCCCGAACAGAACTTAGTCACCCTAAGATAATAAATATAAAAAGTGCCTTGAATTATTAGTGCGTCATGTGATCGGCTTGGGAAAGGCTTTCCATCTGACCGACTATGAACCATGAATACAATAGAAACGATAAGGTCGGTCACCATGGAAAGCTATGAACCGTAGGGTAAGGCTTTACCCGTCGTGAGGTGAGGGTATAGCTATGAACCGTGAGTACCATAGAACCATGTGGAAATTGATCACACAACCACTAATAACTCCCCCATCCCCGAATAGTACAATGGATCTGGACATGACACGTTATGACACGGGATTCCATAAGAGGGTAGCAAGTCCCCTTTTGAAATCGGTGTCTATACCAATACACTGAAACAAGACAGAACATGTATCAATATATCATGAAACTCTAGGAACAACATCCCATGTCATGATCCAACACATACTAGTCCGTGAACTGTCGTGACTGGAAATCGAGTATAACACTACAACTGAATCGGATATAGCAGATATCAAGACAATGAAAACTATCAGTGAATGTACTCGCCTGTGGTCCTGAGCTGATAAGTATAGAGGGTCCAACTGAAGCCACAGAGTCCTATTTAAAGCAACACAGGTTACAAGGTGTTCAAGTTAAAATAAATAAAACTATACTAGCCATCTATATTATTCTAGGTTTTTCTAAGTCAAAACATCTCTAGGTCGACTCCGGTCAACAACCTAGTCAAACTAGGTCAAGTGTTGACTTACAGTTGACTTTGTGTCAACTGGTCAACTCTGGTCAAACAGGATCAATTCTAGTCTAATATAAAATGTACTTCGTTATTTGTACGTCGAAACTTACGACACGTAAATCGAGATAAGAATATCAATGGTAAGGTTGATAATCTTATTACAGTGATCCACGTGCCCATCTTGTCAATTTTAGCGATGTGAGATCACTGGAATTGACTGAGCTCAGTTTCGTTGTACTAATCCCGAAATACGAACATTATGAATTAATCATTAATTAATTATTACAAGGCTAAACTCAGAGAAACTATCAACAAACATTGTCGGACGATGAAATAAACATCGCCAACGTGTCCAGAATGGTCAAATTAGCTAGGATAGCCTACCCAACGGTCCAATTTGGACACAAGGGCAAAAAGGTAATTTCGGGTCAAAACGGTGTCCGTGTCGGAGCCGTTTTGCACCGAAAAACGTGCAAGAAAACAAGTCTATAAAATATAACAACTTATATGTTCACGCAACCAGAATGTCGATACGAACCCAACGGTATCTCCAGAATTGGATTCCGATTACCCGATCTCAATTTGGCCCGTTGACCAGAACTTGGAATTCTGGTTTGCACAGAAATGCGTGCCGGAGCCAAAGTCTTCAAAACTCAGCAAACTACATGTCAACGAGTCCAGAATGATGATACGAACTCAACGGTATATCCGGAATTGGATTCCGATGAGCCGATCTCAAAATGACCCGTTGGCCCGAACATTGGTGTCTGACTTGCACCGAAATGCGTGCCCGATCCAATGTCTACCAAAACCTAGCAAATTATATGTCAACGAGTCCAGAATGACGATACGAACTCAACGGTATATCCGGAATTAGATTCCGATGAGCCGGCGTCAAAAAGTCCCGTTGACCCAGAAAGTGGGACCCGCTTTGCACCGAAAAACGTGCCCGGGCCCACGTTCTCCAAATCTAACAAATTTTATATGAAAACATGCCAGAACGACGCCACAAGTCTAATGGTGGTGTCAGAAATGAAATCTGGAGTCCCGTGTTCAAAAATAAAATTTTACAAGTTAGAAATTATGAATTCGGACGGCCAACTTTGGCGTCGAATTCAACCAATCAAACAAGCTCAAATTGAAATGAAATCTAAAGGGGGCAGGAAGAGGGTTATACCAGCTTCGTACCAGAACTGGTAGCACGCCAAACGGAGCTACGGTGGAGGAGATACAAGCTGACGAAGTTGGCCCCGCGAAACTGTCCAAATTTAATACAATTTAAACGGTCAACTTGGTGGCCGGTTTTCATGTATCAAACGATAAAATTAACGGACGAAATTTGACAGGGATGAAGGTGGATATACCGAGATTGCGACGGAGCGAAGAAATCACTGATCCAACGGTCGGATTTCTCGAAAATCATGCGCGAAGTTGCTGCGACGGGGTGACGTCTCAGCTACGTTTTCGGGCTCGTCACGACGGGAACCCGTGCCAAACGCACGGATCGACCCTGATACGCGTCGAGGAAGAGAGTGGCGCGTTCGGGGAGGATCGCCGGAGGCTCGCGCGGCTGGTAGGGAGTCGCTGGTTGCCTCGCGCGACGGCGGCGACGCACGTCGGCGGCGGCGGTGGCCGGCCAACGGGGCTGACGCGCGCGCGCTCGCATTATGCTGCTGTCGCAGCTGCTGCCAGCTGCTGCCAGCGCGGTGGCGCGCGGGGCTGCGTGCCCTGCCACGGCGACGGCGGGGGCGGTGGTCGACGGCTGGTGGTGGTGGTGTTATGGCCGACGAAGTGGTGGATGGATGGACGGAAGGATGGAGTGGTTGATGCCGGAAATGGAGGAGGAAGAGGAGGAGAGGAGGAGGAGAGGTACGACCACTGGAGGGTGGCCGGCGGCGAGGATGGCCGGGCTAGGAGGATGAAGAGTGGTCGGGGGCTTGGCTTGCCATGACATGCTGTTGCCATGGAGGAGTTGTTGCTGTGAGAATAAAAAGAAAGGAAGAGAGAGAATAGAGGATAGGTATTAATTGAAAAGAGAGAGAGAGAATGTGAGAGGATAATGTTGTGTAGGAGAGAGAGAAAATGTTGTTTTTCTAGAAATTAGGGCCGGCTACTATAGGGGGCTGTGTGAAAGTTTCATGTGGGTAAATCAAAGGATGGGATTTATTTAAGGAGATCAATGGCTAGGAATCAAATGGTAGGAAATAGGTTATTCCAGTAGGAATTAAATTCAAAAATTTTTTTCCATTAAATAATAAAAATAGATAAAATGAAAAATTGATATTTTTGGACAATAAATATGAGGATGTCATGATGGAGGGTAGCACGAAGCTGGGCTGGGCTCGGTGGAGCCAGATTGGACGAAAACTGGACATTGAGCAAAAATTGAATTTAAAATAGGCGTTGATGATCATGGGCAAATAAGTAGCACATGGGGATTCCAAATAATGGGACACAAGTGGCGGACGGATAGTAGGCTCAAAGTGGGCCATGTCCATAGTTGGGGCGGACAGGTTTTGGTCGACAGGGGACCCACAAATTAAGTTGGAAAATGAATGTGACGTCGTGGCCTGAAATAAAATCGGGTCACGTGTCGGAAAAGTTGTGCGAATCAAATGGAGCCCAAGACGACGTGTCTGAGTGGGACACAAAGGTCATGGGTGACGAGGGTCTCGAGTAGATCATCAATGAGGAGTTGGTTTCAAGAAACTGACTGGTCTGGCGCTCCCAATTTAAATGTCATGGTAACGCGCTGAAAAATGATCAAGGAAAATAGTGGAAAAAATAAGTATCAATCAAATGGTCTAAACCGACCGAAGTTCAGCGAAGCAGAAAGAGCACAAGAGAACAAGTTTGGATGGGACTCTATATACCGTCATGAAGGTAATCGTGTCCACTCCAAAACTCGTGAAGAGGATTTTCAGAATTGAACATCCCTGATACTCCAAATATCAATGGCACGGAAAAGCGCACTTAAGAAAATAACAAAATAAATTATTCATCAAAACCAATCAATCAAAAATAAAATAAAATGAAAAAAATCATCCCGAAATTCAGGGTGCTCACATCCTACCCACCTTATAAAAATTTCGTCCTCGAAATTAAAATATCCCTACTCCCTCTAGGTCAAACCCCCACAATCAAAGTCCCAGAACTTAAACAAATCATACTATCAAAAAGAACGGCATACAGGGTCATGGCACACGGTGGTAGTAAGTCTCATCTAGGTATACTAGTCATGCTAACCCAAACGGTTATAGGGTATAAAACACACAAGCAATCCAGGGTGCTAAACAAAAGGTTACAGAGACAACAAACCATCAAAACTGTAAGGCAGTCTACCATCCTATATGAAAACTGGTACTCATCAAAATAAAATGAAGGTAACTACCAATTATCTGAAAAAAAAGTACTATTCAAGGAAAAATCAAAATCACTAGTTAAGGAATAAAAGTCAATTGCATGGAAATCCAATCACAATATATACAGAGCGTTAGAGAGGAAAAAAAAACTAGCATTATGTGTATAGGGACATGTTCATATGGTTAGATAGTAGGCGTGTGTGTACGTGAATACATATGAAATTGTATATGAGAAATTAGGTTCCAAAACAACAGCTATCAAGTTACACTAATCATGGCATTTTTTTTGTAAGAATAATAGCAAGAAAGAAATAACGATAAAAATCTGTTTTGCTTATCCATTTAAAGAAGAATTTTATATATTTTTTTGAAATCCAGAGCTAATTTTTTTTTCAAATCCAAGATAAAGTCTAGCAAAATCATCGATTCATTGTATTAAGAAGAAACTCATAACAAGAAGTTACACAAAAGTTTATAAAAATAGGTAAACCTACTCTTAAGTTAAATAATGAGAAGGAAACAAACAAAATAATTAATAATTAAAAATAATTTTTTTTTTGAAGGACAGAAACAAAAGTAGAGAAACGTGTTCGAAAACATTTAAAGTAAAATCTGATAATCATATGCGTCAGGTCAAAATCATGGTACCCTAATCCTCGTCATACTAGTAAGCAAGGCTACGATAATCACAGAGTCCTCGACTTTGGCACATACCTCTAGAATCATGGTATTTAACATTTTTGCGATGCCGCGCGCTTGGCTGCAAAAATCTTAAATTCCCACACCCGAGAAATAGATCCAAGTCAGACTATATGTCCTCACCATGCTAGCTAATATGACTGTAGAAGACTAGACTCCACAACATAGATGACCTAGCCCATATAATTTCATCTTGCCAAAAGTTAATTTAAATCAACAATGAATACTCAAAAATCAATTCAATTTATCAACGAACATCAAAATCCAAAATGTACAAAAATCCACGAAAATACAAACTCGGATGCAATAGCTATCATCAAAATTTAAAATTCGACAGTCTTCCATCAAAATTAATAAATACAAACTCAAATTCAACAATAATCCATTAAAATCAAATTCAACAACAAAAAATAAAGATAAAACAAATTATGGAAAAGAGTTTTCAAATCGAAGTTAAATAAGATTCTCCAGGGTCGTCCCAGGAATCTCTCAAGGGTTCCTATCTGTGATTGAGTACCTTCAAAATATATCCTAATCCTACTGCAGGCTGTAGTGGTACTCTAGTTCGAATACCACTACACTTTAGTCTCGACCTGCATGGGCCACCACTAAAAACGTGTCACGACCCGCACCCTAGGGTTAGGGCACGAGAACATAACAACGCCCAGCCTACGCCGCAGTGTCGGCGGTAGAACGCTGTCCTAGGTCTCAATGCATCTAACAGTATAAGACTAAGCAGTTTATACTCCCCGAATGGGGGTGACATAGCAGATACATACTCAATCACATCTAGGGTAGAGCATAAAGGAAGATAGATAAAACATAAAATCCAAAGGAGGTACAACAGAGAGAAATCTAAGTGTCTAAGATACAAACTCAGAAATACATATCAAAACTCAAATACAGTAATCCATAAAATAATACAACTCCAGACAACTAAGAATAGCTAACTAAACAACCTCTAAAGTGTCTCCTCTAGGCTAGCAGGCACCTCCGAACTATCTGTAAAATTTTGTCAACGTATCCTGTCAGGAAAATGAGCAAGTACAAACACCAACAGCAGTTCCATGTGAATTGACAAAAGCTATAAGAGACAGTATAATGAAATACAAGACAAAATCAACTGGAAATATATATCATGATGTGAGTACTGTAAAGGACGATAATGTATATGTATATAGGATAACTTGGGAACTATTCGGAAGCCGAGTTACAACCCTTAAACCAAACAAGGACCGGGGTTGTAACCCTTCTCCCGAACAGAACTTAGTCACCCTAAGATAATAAATATAAAAAGTGCCTTGAATTATTAGTGCGTCATGTGATCGGCTTGGGAAAGGCTTTCCATCTGACCGACTATGAACCATGAATACAATAGAAACGATAAGGTCGGTCACCATGGAAAGCTATGAACCGTAGGGTAAGGCTTTACCCGTCGTGAGGTGAGGGTATAGCTATGAACCGTGAGTACCATAGAACCATGTGGAAATTGATCACACAACCACTAATAACTCCCCCATCCCCGAATAGTACAATAGATCTGGACATGACACGTTATGACACGGGATTCCATAAGAGGGTAGCAAGTCCCCTTTTGAAATCGGTGTCTATACCAATACACTGAAACAAGACAGAACATGTATCAATATACCATGTGTTGGCCCAATGATTACGTTGTGTTTTTGAATATGGCTAATCAGTTAAGTTTAACATAATGATGTCACTAATATTCATATACTCACTATCATGTTGCTACTTAAACTTAGCATTGTCCTAATTGTCCTATATTATACTGCTATGCTTGTATCGTACTGCAACATATTTTGTTGGCCTAACATGCTATCATGTTGTTACTTAAACTTAGCAATGTCCTAATTGTCCTATATTGTATTGCTATGCTTGTATCGTACTGTAACATATTTTGCTGGCCTAACATGTATTTGTAGACATACAGTAAGCATGATCAAACATGATCAAACAGGACATAGGCAATGAAGAATTAATGATGGAGCGAAGACGGCGTCATACAAAAAGATATTTCCGAACCGCCTAGCGACCTATCCGGGGCCTCGCATCGGGGGTTCCGCTGCCCGGTCAGCGGACAGGGGTCGAGGGGGCAGCGCCCCCCCGTCGGGGGTTCGGGGGCGAAGCCCCCGAAAGGTATTCAGATTTCCAGATCTGTTTATCTTCGGACGACTGCTGTCAAGGGAAAAGACGTCTTCAGGACTGCTCAAATATCAGAAGAAAGGCTTCATCAAAAAGGGCTCTTGGTTTTCCAAATTGTTCTAAGTCTGTAATCTTCAATTTATTGAGTCTAGAAGAATGTGTACGTTGAGTCACACTGAGTCATCTCAACCCCTAGCATATCTCTCCAAAGCTCTACCATACAACAGACCAATTCCTGAACCAAGCCCAAGCTCCACAAAGCCCAAAAGCCCAATGGACCAATTCTGTCTTCTGGAGACAGAGTTCGGGCCGAACTCTGCCTCCACACAGAGTTCGGGCCGAACTCTGTCCCCTGATTTCCAGCACCCTGATTTTTAGGGCCTGCTTGCTACCAGCTGTCCAACGGCCAAAAATTTGAATTATCCATACCGAATTCTGGCCGAATTCTGCTTGTCCCGAACCTTATAAATAGGCCTTGGTTTCTCTCATTTGAAACCATCCACTCTTCTATTCTTCTTCTCTTACATAGCCTATATAGTCAAGAGCCTTACTCTTCCAATCTACTAGCCACAAAACTTCCTAAGTCCTAAGGTGCTCAAGTGCGATTCAGCTAGAAGTTTTTGTGCAAGAGTTGAAAAGAAAAGTCACTTGGACAATTCCAAGTCGCTTGGAAAAATCCAAGCAAATCGCCACTGCGATCCTCTGTAAGAAGTTGACGTGCTCTTCTGAAGAAAAGGCACGGGTTGTAAACTACTATTTCACAAATAGTGGATTTGAATCCTGAGCTAGAGTTCTCAGGCCTGGACTAGTCCTCCACGAGGAAAACCAGGTTAAAACTGCTGTGTCTGCGAATGCTCTTCTGATCTTTATTTACTTCCGTATTTATTTTTGATTTTTTTACTATCTTGATAGTTGTTTTTGTGGAGGTGATATAGAGTTAAATTTTATTTGGTGATTATTGACACAAACTCTATTCACCCCCCTCTAGAGTTGCCTACACCTGTGTTTTCAATTGGTATCAGAGCAAGGTCTCTATTGTTAGGCTTAACATCCTTAGAGTAGATCCTTGTTTATTTGTGTATGGCATCGTATTCTTCCTCCTCCGATGAAGAGGGTTTTACTTCTAGTAGCATAGACAATCATGTTTCTTCTAAATGCAATAAGTGCTCTAAGTGGAAAGCCATGGCTAACCAATCCTTGAAGTTTGCTAAGGCTTTTCATTCTACAAATGAAGAACTTGTAGAAAAGGTTATTCATTTAGAAGAATCTAATGAGTCTTTGAGAAATAAAAACATTGATTTATTATTTAGACTTGATTCTCAAAACTCATCTTGTGTTTCTTTAAAGAGTTTGAATGATTCTTTAATTTTGAAAATCAAATCTCTTTCCTTATCAATAGAAGATCTTAAGAAGCAAGCACATGAGCTAAATCATTTGCATGATTCTTCTATTGAGTCTTTAAAGAAACAAAATGATGATTTTATTTCTAGAATTGCTTTATTTGAAAAAGAGAATTATGCTTTAAATGCTAAATTTGATTCTCTTACTTGTTTGCATAATGATCTGCTATTGGAACATGATATTCTTAAGACTAATTCCATGCATAGTGATTCTCTTACTTGTGTACAGAATGATTTGCTATTAAAACATGATAGTCTTAAGACCAAATCCATGCATGCTCACTCTAGAGATATTCATCATTCTAGTATATCACATGTTCATAATCATGCTCATTCCGATACATGTGCACACACTAGTATTAGGTGCTTCTATTGCTCTCGCATTGGACACATGAGTGTAACTTGTCCTATTCGTAGGAGTTTTTCTACCAATGCTAGAATAAATAGTATATGGGTCCCTAAAGCTAACAAATGTGGATCCAAGTTTATTTGGATACCAAAGTCTTCGCCTAATATTGTAGGTGGAGCTTCTTATATCGGAACATAGCACCGAGGAAGCGTGTTGGTGGTTGCAAAGCTCAAAGGTCATCTTCCAAGCAATTGCACCAACATAAGTGTGGCCACTAGAGCCACTTTGGTAACATGCTAAACGATTCTCTTTAAATGGTTTATATTTGTTGAATCTAGCATGTTTCTTTTGATGTCTTGCTACTAGCTCACATTGATATCTTTTAGTTGCTTATTATATAAATTAATGTGAGATATAATACTAGCATGCTTAGTTGATTTTCTTTTCTATTTCTTTTATATAGCATGACTAGTTACACAGCTTTAAATGATTAGTTCACACTATGTAGTTTATCACTCATTTTCTAGTAGTGTGACACATTTACATATGCATGCTCGCTATTCTTTGTCTTTATAAAGCATGCATATCACTCTAGTTCATTGGAGCTTGATTCTTGAATTTTGTTTTAAAGTTTGACTCTCCATTTTTAATGTTTTTGATATAGTTACTTCTTGCCGATTTGTATTTAATTGGTTTTTGTGAATATATGTGTTTAGCACAAGCTTCTTATCACTTGACAAGTATACACTTATACTACTTTTTATCTTGTGCTTGCATAATACATTCATTATCGATTCTCATATTTTATTTTGATTATCCTCTTGAGAATCAATCATGTTCTTGCCTGATAAAGTCTATTTATACGTGCTTTTGAATTTGTGATAGTTTTTCAAACATTCATGATGGACACATGACTATATTCATTAATTCTTCATTTACATGTAGATCATGTATTTATTATATTGACATCTATTTTTGTATAAATATCTTTATGTGGGTATATGAGATAAGCTCAAATTTCATATTATTTTGAAGAATATTTATTCATACTTGTGCTTACCTAATAATTTAGCTATCGATTCTTTTGACTAAATTTGTGTTATCTCCACTTGAATCAATTAGCTTAAAGTCTTCTTTTAATGATATCTTATTGGCTTTTATTTGTTGACTTTATGGATACAGGTCTTTCACTCTTATTTTGATCTTTTTCGCTTAACCAATTTTCAGCCTGATTCCAGTTCTGTCACCAGAATCCGGAATTCGGGCCGAACTCTGCCCTTACCAGAGTTCGGGCCGAATTCGGCCTGGTTGTTCCAGAACCGGAAACAACCTCAGCCGTTGATCAAATTTTAGATCCAATGGCCATTATTGATTCCAAATGTTGATATTTATTTATTCAAATGCCTTTAAGTTGGAATGTTGAGAGAAAATATTTATTAGTGTCTTGTTCATGACTTTTATGGAAGTTCTTTTAAGAATTGCTTGGTTTTGTGCTTTATCTTACTTGTTGAGATCATCATACTTATTTTAAGTATGAATCTTCTATATATTTATCTTCATAAGTGCATTATGAAAATGTTTGTTTTAAAAATATTCTTAGCAAATTTTGATGATCATTCTTTCATTATCAATTGGGTATTTACCTCTCTTATTCATAGGGATTTTTATACTTTGATGTTGTTTGATGATGTTGCATATATTCCTTTAAATCTAATTTCTTAAAAGTAAAGAACAGTTTGGGAACAAGCCGAAAGGGTCCTTCGGTCATACAGGTGTAAATAGCCTAAAGCGACACGGTGCACTAGTCTTCGGACTACCGCTAGCTGGGAACCGACCCCTACAGCTAACCCAAAGTGATCAACACTTTATAGACTTAAGATGTATTAAGGTCTACTTGCAATCATTATCTAGTTCTGGATCCTCTCCTAAGTTCCAGAATACTTCATCATATCTAGCCTTATATTTGAGCTACAAATATTTTATTATTATTGCCCAATGATGTTTTGTAGTACATGAGAATATATGTAATTGACATATCATACTTCTCATGTCTTTAGCTACTATGGGTTGAACTTTTACTTTGAGATTTTCCATTTCTAGAGAATACACTTTCATAATGGTTATAATTTTGCATTCTCTAGATCATTCTATTATTCATTATCTTGGGTTAATCTCAATATCTTTGGCAAAGAGATTTACTTTATTGTGTTTTCATGAACATCTCTTTTGTCTTTTACTTGATGAGAGTCTAATTCATTTACTTGCTATCTTATACTCTTATCCTTGCTTAGCAAAGAGTATATAAATCATTTTGATCATTCAAAATGTATTGCCCTTATTGTGAACTCTATGCTTAAGCATGTATTTTTAGTGTTAGTGACTTAAGATTTAATGAGCACATTTATCATGTTAATGGCCTATCTCATTAATCTTAATTGGTTATGTAGCTAGCTTGCTTATTTGCGATGTATTGTTAAGCTACATAATTTTTGTTCACTTTCACTCATCTAGCTATCTTCTTGAACTTCAATCTATATGTGATATGCTAGTTTACAAAAACAAGATTTATGAATTCTTTCTGATTTGTATTCTATTTTAGATACATATGTTTGGTTTCTAAAATTAGTTTGACAAATTTTTTATTTTATCTTGTTTCCATTGAGACTTGTGATTCATCGCTTTAACTTCCTTTCATACTAGTCATTAACAAGCATCTCTTAAATTTCTCTCATCTTTTGAGTCATGATTCTATTATATTATCATTTCTTTGGAATAAATTTGCAATGTTTTAAATGAGATTGACTTTTTCTCTCCATATTTTTTATCGATTTGTAAGATTGTATTATAAATATGGATTTGGGATTTTCTCTTGATGAGATTCGTTGGATCATGTTTACTTTTATTGATAAATGATCCTAATGGTTGAGTAGTCCTAAATTATCTAATTATGTGGTTATCAAGTTAATTTATTACTCTATTTTGACCACTCATGGATTATCACATATGCTCTTTGCTATTTGAACTTTATTGGTTTCTCATTTAGTATTAGCAAGGTTGGATTATTACCCGTTGATGGGTACATATGTGGTAAAACATACATAGTCAATGCAAAGCAATAAATTGGTTGATCATTTCTTAATTAGATAATCATGGACATGATATTTGAGTTTTATTTTTTTTGCTACATTTTGACTTTCTTCGTGATTAATTTAATTGACTTTATTCATGATGACATTTTTCTTTAGTTTTATTTTTATCTTTTGAGCTATATTGTGATTCTCATCATGATTGTTTTTAATGGACCTTATTATTCCTTTTCATGATGATATTTTTCTAATGGTCCTTATTATTCTTTTTCATAATGATATTTCTCTAATGGACCTTATTTCTTTTCATGATGATCTTCTTCTCAAAAGATAACATGCATTGATCTATCATATTTCAATATGATATTCTTCTATATAGGTTAGTGTATGTCGTCTTTTGATTATATGTGCTTAATTAAGATATTATTTTGATCGTTCATCTTTAGTGACTATTTATTGGATATCCCTTCTAAAGATGATATTATTCGTTTTATGACATTTTTATAGCCTTATATGCATTGAGCAAGGGGGAGAAATCAATACTTGATTTATCCCTAGATCTTGAAGTTATCATTTTTTTTTGCTATAAGTGCTTTGGAACTAGATACGCATATTTTAAGGGGGAGCAAATAAATTGGTTCAATTCATTTATACCCTTTAATATGTCGTATACGTAGTTCATCTTTGACCCATTTTTTTTTGGATACTGATATTTTGTGAAAGGTTTATGAGAGTTTATGCAATTGTTTTCATCATATTATCTCTCTCTTTTATATGAGTCATCTCATTAATATTTAATTTCGTATTTTATCTTGATGACGATTGTGCTTTCTTTGATTTGGTTTTCTTTGTATGTTTCATTTGGCTTTCCTTGTTGAGGACTTATCCAAAATTCATGATTTTAGCTATATTGGTCATAGTTTGAGGGGGAGCATTCAATTCGACTGAATTTCTCCTTCTCAAACATTGTTTCTCCTTTACCTTCATGTTTATTCATATAGCATGATAAGGTAATTGAGTTCAAATGCATGAATTTTGGATAAGCAAATAGATTTGCAAATAATGAGATTATTTTATATCAATTGCTCTATTTTTCATTGATCATTCGTTTATTTTGTTCCACAATTTATCTGTGGACAATTGTGCTATCATAGTTTCATTGATCAATGTTTCAAGTTTTTATTTCAATTGATATCAAGTTTGTCTATTTCAATATCTCAATTGGTATCTTTCTACTTTGATATCTATTATTTGCAATTATCTTATCCCTATGGTTTTTGACTGAATTTTTTTTAATTCTCTTCCAAAAGTTTTTGGATGTCTTTCTTGGATTTCATGTAATACTATGTTTTTGGATGTCTTTCTTGGATTTCATGTTGGTAAACTATCTATTGATTATTTTCAAATTCTTTTAGTTTTACCAACTATTTGTGTCTTGACAAGCTATTTTCTTTTTGGCACTCTACATTGGGTATGTAGTTTCTATACTTGTCTTTACACACTTCTCCCATTGTTCCTCATTTAGTATATCTTGATCATGATTGTCTATGCTTGAGTTTATTTTATCTCTTATTTCGAGGGAGCTTATTTTTGATCATGTCAAAGGGGGAGAAATAAGTTTAAGTTAGCACACTATCTTCTCGTAGTATGTGTTTATTAGTGATATATGCATCTATCGTATCTGTCTTAACCTTAACCGATTTGCCATAATCAAAAAGGGGGAGATTGTTGGCCCAATGATTACGTTGTGTTTTTGAATATGGCTAATCAGTTAAGTTTAACATAATGATGTCACTAATATTCATATACTCACTATCATGTTGCTACTTAAACTTAGCATTGTCCTAATTGTCCTATATTATACTGCTATGCTTGTATCGTACTGCAACATATTTTGTTGGCCTAACATGCTATCATGTTGTTACTTAAACTTAGCAATGTCCTAATTGTCCTATATTGTATTGCTATGCTTGTATCGTACTGTAACATATTTTGCTGGCCTAACATGTATTTGTAGACATACAGTAAGCATGATCAAACATGATCAAACAGGACATAGGCAATGAAGAATTAATGATGGAGCGAAGACGACGTCATACAAAAAGATTTTTCCGAACCGCCTAGCGACCTATCCGGGGCCTCGCATCGGGGGTTCCGCTGCCCGGTCAGCGGACAGGGGTCGAGGGGGCAGCGCCCCCCCGTCGGGGGTTCGGGGGCGAAGCCCCCGAAAGGTATTCAGATTTCCAGATCTGTTTATCTTCGGACGACTGCTGTCAAGGGAAAAGACGTCTTCAGGACTGCTCAAATATCAGAAGAAAGGCTTCATCAAAAAGGGCTCTTGGTTTTCCAAATTGTTCTAAGTCTGTAATCTTCAATTTATTGAGTCTAGGAGAATGTGTACGTTGAGTCGCACTGAGTCATCTCAACCCCTAGCATATCTCTCCAAAGCTCTACCATACAACAGACCAATTCCTGAACCAAGCCCAAGCTCCACAAAGCCCAAAAGCCCAATGGACCAATTCTGTCTTCTGGAGACAGAGTTCGGGCCGAACTCTGCCTCCACACAGAGTTCGGGCCGAACTCTGTCCCCTGATTTCCAGCACCCTGATTTTTAGGGCCTGCTTGCTACCAGCTGTCCAACGGCCAAAAATTTGAATTATCCATACCGAATTCTGGCCGAATTTTGCTTGTCCCGAACCTTATAAATAGGCCTTGGTTTCTCTCATTTGAAACCATCCACTCTTCTATTCTTCTTCTCTTACATAGCCTATATAGTCAAGAGCCTTACTCTTCCAATCTACTAGCCACAAAACTTCCTAAGTCCCAAGGTGCTCAAGTGCGATTCAGCTAGAAGTTTTTGTGCAAGAGTTGAAAAGAAAAGTCACTTGGACAATTCCAAGTCGCTTGGAAAAATCCAAGCAAATCGCCACTGCGATCCTCTGTAAGAAGTTGACGTGCTCTTCTGAAGAAAAGGCACGGGTTGTAAACTACTATTTCACAAATAGTGGATTTGAATCCTGAGCTAGAGTTCTCAGGCCTGGACTAGTCCTCCACGAGGGAAACCAGGTTAAAACTGCTGTGTCTGCGAATGCTCTTCTGATCTTTATTTACTTCCGTATTTATTTCTGATTTTTTTACTATCTTGATAGTTGTTTTTGTGGAGGTGATATAGAGTTAAATTTTATTTGGTGATTATTGACACAAACTCTATTCACCCCCCTCTAGAGTTGCCTACACCTGTGTTTTCACCATGAAACTCTAGGAACACATCCCATGTCATGATCCAACACATACTAGTCCGTGAACTGTCGTGACTGGAAATCGAGTATAACACTACAACTGAATCGGATATAGCAGATATCAAGACAATGAAAACTATCAGTGAATGTACTCGCCTGTGGTCCTGAGCTGATAAGTATAGAGGGTCCAACTGAAGCCACAGAGTCCTATTTAAAGCAACACAGGTTACAAGGTGTTCAAGTTGAAATAAATAAAACTATACTAGCCATCTATATTATTCTAGATTTTTCTAAGTCAAAACATCTCTAGGTCGACTCCGGTCAACAACCTAGTCAAACTAGGTCAAGTGTTGACTTACAGTTGACTTTGGGTCAACTGGTCAACTCTGGTCAAACAGGATCAATTCTAGTCTAATATAAAATGTACTTCGTTATTTGTACGTCGAAACTTACGACACGTAAATCGAGATAAGAATATCAATGGTAAGGTTGATAATCTTATTACAGTGATCCACGTGCCCATCTTGTCAATTTTAGCGATGTGAGATCACTGGAATTGACTGAGCTCAGTTTTGTTGTACTAATCCCGAAATACGAACATTATGAATTAATCATTAATTAATTATTACAAGGCTAAACTCAGAGAAACTATCAACAAACATTGTCGGACGATGAAATAAACATCGCCAACGTGTCCAGAATGGTCAAATTAGCTAGGATAGCCTACCCAACGGTCCAATTTGGACACAAGGGCAAAAAGGTAATTTTGGGTCAAAACGGTGTCCGTGTCGGAACCGTTTTGCACCGAAAAACGTGCAAGAAAACAAGTCTATAAAATATAACAACTTATATGTCCACGCAACCAGAATGTCGATACGAACCCAACGGTATCTCCAGAATTGGATTCCGTTGACCCGATCTCAATTTGGCCCGTTGACCAGAACTTGGAATTCTGGTTTGCACGGAAATACGTGCCGGAGCCAAAGTCTTCAAAACTCAGCAAACTACATGTCAACGAGTCCAGAATGATGATACGAACTCAACGGTATATCCGGAATTGGATTCCGATGAGCCGATCTCAAAATGACCCGTTGGCCCGAACATTGGTGTCTGACTTGCACCGAAATGCGTGTCCGATCCAATGTCTGCCAAAATCTAGCAAATTATATGTCAACGAGTCCAGAATAACGATACGAACTCAACGGTATATCCGGAATTGGATTCCGATGAGCCGAAGTCAAAAAGTCTCGTTGACCCAGAAAGTGGGACCCACTTTGCACCGAAAAACGTGCCCGGGCCCACGTTCTCCAAATCTAACAAATTTTATATGAAAGCATGCCAGAACGACGCCACAAGTCTAATGGTGGTGTCAGAAATGAAATCTGGAGTCCCGTGTTCAAAAATGGAATTTTACAAGTTGGAAATTACGAATTCGGACGGCCAACTTTGGCGTCGAATTCAACCAATCAAACAAGCTCAAACTGAAATGAAATCTAAAGGGGGCAGGAAGAGGGTTATACCAGCTTCGCACCAGAACTAGTAGCACGCCAAACGGAGCTGCGGTGGAGGAGATACAAGCTGACGAAGTTGGCCCTGCGAAACTGTCCAAATTTAATACAATTTAAACGGTCAACTTGGTGGCCGGTTTTCATGTATCAAACGATAAAATTAACGGACGAAATTTGACAGGGATGAAGGTGGATATACCGAGATTGCGACGGAGCGAAGAAATCATCGATCCAACGGTCGGATTTCTCGAAAATCATGCGCGAAGTTGCTGCGACGGGGTGACGTCTCAGCTACGTTTCCGGGCTCGTCACGACGGGAACCCGTGCCAAACGCACGGATCGACCCTGATACGTGTCGAGGAAGAGAGTGGCACGTTCGGGGAGGGTCGCCGGAGGCTCGTGCGGCTGGTAGGGAGTCGCTGGTTGCCTCGCGCGACGACGGCGACGCACGTCGGCGGCGACGGTGGCCGGCCAACGCGGCTGACGCGCGCGCGCTCGTATTATGCTACTGTCGCAGCTGCTGCCAGCTGCTGCCAGCGCGGTGGCACGCGGGGCTGCGTGCCCTGCCACAGCGACGACGGGGGCGGTGGTCGACGGCTGGTGGTGGTGGTGTTATGGCCGACGAAGTGGTGGATGGATGGACGGAAGGATGGAGTGGTTGATGCCGGAAATGGAGGAGGAAGAGGAGGAGAGGAGGAGGAGAGGTACGGCCACTGGAGGGTGGCCGGCGGCGAGGATGGCCGGGCTAGGAGGATGAAGAGTGGTCGGGGGCTTGGCTTGCCATGACATGCTGTTGCTATGGAGGAGTTGTTGCTGTGAGAATAAAAAGAAAGGAAGAGAGAGAATAGAGGATAGGTATTAATTGAAAAGAGAGAGAGAGAATGTGAGAGGATAATGTTGTGTAGGAGAGAGAGAAAATGTTGTTTTTCTAGAAATTAGGGCCGGCTACTATAGGGGGCTGTGTGAAAGTTTCATGTGGGTAAATTAAAGGATGGGATTTATTTAAGAAGATCAATGGCTAGGAATCAAATGGTAGGAAATAGGTTATTCCAGTAGGAATTAAATTCAAGAAAAATTTTCCATTAAATAATAAAAATAGATAAAATGAAAAATTGATATTTTTGGACAATAAATATGAGGATGTCATGATGGAGGGTAGCACGAAGCTGGGCTGGGCTCGGTGGAGCCAGATTGGACGAAAACTGGACATTGAGCAAAAATTGAATTTAAAATAGGCGTTGATGATCATGGGCAAATAAGTAGCACATGGGGATTCCAAATAATGGGACACAAGTGGCGGACGGATAGTAGGCTCAAAGTGGGCCATGTCCATAGTTGGGACGGACAGGTTTTGGTCGACAGGGGACCCACAAATTAAGTTGGAAAATGAATGTGACGCCGTGGCCTGAAATAAAATCGGGTCACGTGTCGGAAAAGTTGTGCGAATCAAATGGAGCCCAAGACGACGTGTCTGAGTGGGACACAAAGGTCATGGGTGACGAGGGTCTCGAGTAGATCATCAATGAGGAGTTGGTTTCAAGAAACTGACTGGTCTGGCGCTCCCAATTTAAATGTCATGGTAACGCGCTGAAAAATGATCAAGGAAAATAGTGGGAAAAATAAGTATCAATCAAATGGTCTAAACCGACCGAAGTTCAGCGAAGCAGAAAGAGCACAAGAGAACAAGTTTGGATGGGACTCTATATACCGTCATGAAGGTAATCGTGTCCACTCCAAAACTCGTGAAGAGGATTTCCAGAATTGAACATCCCTGATACTCCAAATATCAATGGCACGGAAAAGCGCACTTAAGAAAATAACAAAATAAATTATTCATCAAAACCAATCAATCAAAAATAAAATAAAATAAAAAAAATCATCCCAAAATTCAGGGTGCTCACAAGAGGAGAGAGGAAGAGAAGTGAGGGATTCACCAGCAGCCGCGAAGAGCACATAAGAAGATTGGGAAAGAGACTGGTGCCCAGAGCATGGTTGAGTGAAATCTTATTTTATTTTTCCGCCAGAAGCAATGTAGCCAAATTGTACTTACCGCCCAAATTTTGATAGAAAATAAAGAAAAAAAAATTAAAACATTACATTTCGTTGCTATAGGTAAAAAATTTGTAGGTCCAAATTGTACTTACCGCCCAAATTTTTGGCAAAATTTCAAACGATAAAATGAAAAAAGATTCTACAGCATTCAGAAAATGCTATGAATAGATATTTTTATACCACTACAGAAAGAACACTATTGTTGATAACATTCTATAGCGGAGACACTTGAACGCTATAGAAAAACTGCTATTGTAGGTCATATTTGTTGTAGTGCACACTAAGAAATTTTTTTTGAGACGAGAAGTGTAATATAATTTTTTGAGGATGTTGAGTTTGGAGGAGAAATAAAGTCAGGATCATTGTCTTTGAGAAGGAATCAATTACGATTCCTACTATCATTTTTGACGATGTGCGAGATTCTATACCTGTCATGATCAAGAAGTGAATTCGGAGCCTCAATAAGATAATGTCGAATTACGTCTATAAGTCGTTGTTGAGATATCTTAACAACGACAACGTAGCGGCACCCCATTCAAGATAAGGTAATTATTTCTAAGGAACAAACTCAACAACCTCAAGAACATGTAATATTAAGATGGTCCACCAGAGAACGGATAAATATAATTTCGGATAATATTTGTCATATTTCTCTAGGAATGTGTGAAAGACTGTGGATACTGGAAGATGATCTAATCAACTTTCGTCATGTAATAGAAAGTTTCAGTTCTCAAAGTGGATTGATACAATAAATAAGGAGTAAGTCCATGCAAGACAATAAAGTTTAAGAACTTGTCCCATTACCAAAAGGTATGAAGTCCATTGGTTGCAAAGGGACATTTAGAACCAAGAAGGATTCGAAGGGTAATGTGGAAAGGTATAAAGTACGACTTGTAGCTAGTGACTTTACTCAAAATTTTGGGATTGGTTTTAAAGAGTTTTTTCTCTTCGGTATCTTTGAAAAACTCCTTTAAAACAATCATAGCACATGTTGCATATTTTGATCTTGAATTACATTAAATGGATGTCAAAACGACATTTCTCAATGGTAACATTGATGAAACAGTTTATATGGTGCAACCAAAAAATTTTATGTCGAAAGACCCAAAGAATATGGTTTGTAAATTGATAAAATCTATTTATGAACTCAAGTAAACTTCTCGTCAAAGGTACTTCAAGTGATTATCTCGTTTGGTTTTGAGATGAACACTGTTGAAGATTGTGTGTATCATAAGTTCAATGGGAGTAGGAATAATTTTTTGGTTTTGTATATTGATTAAAGTATTCAATGCAAACCAGGTGACACCTCTCGTTAAAGGAGACAAATTCGGTCTCAATCAAGTGTCCTAAGGTTAGCCTTAAAATTAAGAAAATACAATAGATTTTTCCTTCATGATAAGTTGTAGAGAGTCTAATGTATGCTCAAGTATGTATGCACCAGGATATTGCGTACATATTAGGATGTTAGGCAGATATTTAAGTAAATATGGATGGATCATTAGGTAGCAGCCAAACTACTTAAGTAACTAATAGAAAACAAGAAATTATATGCTCTTCGTAGAAGATCGGATAATTCTGAAGATCATAAGGTATTTCGACTCCGATTTTGTTGGATGCCAACACAGCAGGAGATCCACATCATGTTATGCTGACTAATAGAGATATATTTTGGATGAGTGTCAAACATGTAATGTCCCAAATTTGTGATACGTATTTAGTGTACGTATACGTGTTTTGGACCCATATTTATTTAGTTATGATTAGTTATCTTGGTTTATTTTTCATTGGCTTGGTTTTATTGGCATTGATAGTTCAATTGGTTTTAATGGTTCATTGGTTTATTTTTTTGGGTTAGTGAGGCTTGGTTTATTTTATGATTCATTTGGTTTAAATTGCTAGAGAGAGAATTTATTGGCCTTGACTTGGTTCATCTTGGTTTATCTTGGCTTAGTTTATTTTGGGTTTGACATGGAGAACCACCACCACCCTACCATAAATATCAATTTCCCTCTCTCTCTCTCCTCATTTATTTTCTTCATCTTCTTCCTCATTACTCTTTCCTCTCCTCCATTAACACACCACCAACCTAGGCAAGTGGCATCTTGCTATCACTTGAGGGCTATATTTTATTTGTCTAATAGCTTTATTAGCTCATTTTAAGCAACATGAGAACTTGGGTTTTCTCTATTTGGAGCTTAAAATTTTGTAGATCTAGGATTGAAGTATTTTCGGATTTTGGTGGTTTTGATCTATAAAACTTGTTCATTTTCATGTTTTGATTGTTCCATGTGGAAGAGAATTCAATTTTACACAAGTTAGAACCTTGAAAATCCAAATTTGGTTTTGTTTTGGTCAAGATATGAAGATTGTAATTTTAGGGTTCTTGAGAGTTTTCTCTCGGCCTGGAGAAGAAGACCCCTTCGGCCTGCGCTCTTTAGCGTAGGGCTGACTTGCGCTCGCCCCCCTGGGTTGAACTGCGCAACCACCCTCTCGGCCAGCGCTTCTTAGCGCTGGGCTGACCCGCGCTCGGCCCTCTGGGCCGAACTGCGCACCCTCCAGCGCAACCTGATCCCTACGCGCTTGAATCCAGTGCAACCCGACCTAGCGCAATCCATCCTCTGCGCAATCCAACCCAGCGCACTTGGCTCTGGCGCAGTTCGACTCCAGCGCGCTTGGCTCCAGCGTAATCCAACCCTGGCGCAACCTGTTCCTCTGAACCCCATGCGCAATCTAACCCTGGCGTAACCTGACCCTGGCTGCCCAGCGCAGTCTAGTCTTGGCACCTGATCCCTACGCCTTTTGACACAACATTGATATGAGCACGATGTGAGCATAGCATGGTTGATGTAATAAATTCTGTGCGCAACTTGATAGTGACCCGTGGTGGTGCACTCCAGATAAATGAATGGCATAGTTTATTGAGCGCCGTTGCGATGGCTCTATTGACATGATAATGTAATATTGACCTGGACACCGTGGGTGACTTGTGAATGTATTGATAAATGAACCAGTGTGTCTTGCATCATGTCTAGGGCATGGATCCCTGAGTACCACGGCCAGGGGTACATATTGAAATAAACCAAGGTTAATAACTAGAATAATTCACTAGTCATGAAGAGATGTTCCCCAGTTACAGACGACCCCGTTATTCCGGCCGCAAATGTTTGGACTTGTAGCCTGCCGACGAGTAGGGCACATTTCCAGCCCACTGTCATGTGGGGCACCCTCCGTTGTCACTTTAATGATTGAACTCTGTTGTCACTCTAGTGTATTGTACCCTCCAGATTGTTACTTTAATGATTGAACTCTCTAAATTGTCACTATAATGTTCGCCTGGATAACCTGGGTAGCTGCAGGGCCTGTGACTACTTGGAGCATCTCATTGCATCTTGCTAGTAACTAGGATTGTGATAATCCTAGTTAATTAATGTAGAAAGCCGTAGGCAATGATTGGTCGTGATTGATTGGATGGAGTCTAGTCCAGTATAGTATTGTCTAGAAGTGATTGATTGCAAGATTGTACCAGAATGATTGAATGATTGTCACTCCATATTGTCACTATAATGATTGTACTCTATTGTCACTCTAGCGTATTGTACTCTTCATTGTCACTTTTATCATTGTACTTCTCATTTTCACCTTAATGATTGTCACCTTTAGCAATAAATGATCAGAGACTAAGTTCCGTTCAGGCGAAGGGTTACAATCTCGGTCCTTGTTTGGTTTAAGGATTGTAACCTGGCTTCCAGAATAGTACCTTCGTCTTCTCTTCATATATTGTCCAGCTATATTTTATTTAACATGATTCTCCAGTTGTCTTATGTCAATGATGCTTCCCTTAATTATTTTTTCTGATTGGGACAAGTGCATTGGTAGTGCACAAACCTCAATCTGTGTTACTTATTGTTTTCTTACATGTTGAATGCTAATGATTTGTTGGTTTTAGTCCTAAGTGAAGCCTCCTTTGTGGCACTTGCTCTTTCTGGGGTCTGACCCAGCTGGTTTTGTATGGCCAGATACCGGAGCAGCACCGAAGGATCTTCCTGCTTTTCAGCCCGATGGTGACCACCAGGCGTAACCAGGACATCGAGTGGGTTTCTTTTTGTTCTCCCACTGTAATATTGTAAATTATTCTTTTTGAGGCGTTTAGCCGACGAGCAAGTGTTAGCTCGATTGCAGCTTTTACTTATTGTCTGCCTACGGGCTGTAACATGATTGACAAGCCCCGGGGGTTGATCATGTATGACTGAACTCTTGCTAGTCCTCACATTTTGTAACGACTAGCTTCATGATCATTCCGAATATGTAATGTATGGGACGCCTTACTATTGTGTATTTGGTGGTCTGACATCTTGTAACTATTATTAGTTGGTTGAAATTTAGACAATAGGCTATTTTATGACCTTAAGAGACTGATGGATTGTAGTGAAACCCTCACATATCTAGACAGCCGTGACCGTATAGCGGCGTGGATTCTATTCCGTTATACGTAGCTGGCTATGTACGCCCCCACTCTCCAGTATTCTGGTTCTGGGGCATTACAAAACATGCACTCAAAATTTCTTCCACCATGGCAGCAAGGTTTATAATATGTTGTGGGACATCTATTCAGGGAATATAGTTACGAAATTTTGTCACAAGGCTGCGCCTACAGTACGGTGTTGAAAGACCACATAAAATTATGGTGTGATAATAAATCAGCAGTACTGTATTCTAATAACAACAAGAACTTGTATAAGTCAAAGGATGTTGACATAAATTTTCTAGTTGTGAAGAAAATAATTCAGAATGATAAAAGTGTCCATATAGCACATTAGAACAAACTCCATGTTAGCGGATCCGCTCACAAAAACATTATTGTCACTCTCCGTTCCCAGAATGCATATTTTTATACATGTACAACTCATATATATTTATTTAGAATTTATCATGTATTATCCTGTAATTAAATTCCTTTAATTTCATGTTAATTAATTATCTGCATTTTTTTTTCTGCTTTTATTTTCTGCTTTAGTCTTGCTTTGTGGTTCGGCAATGGTTGGTTATTTTTTTGGGTTCATGATGGTTCACATGAACCGAACCCACCTACCACCCCCTTTTCTATTTAAAGCTCCCATCCCCTTCTCTCTCTTCATAAACTCTCATTCCTCACCATTTACTTCTTCTTCTTCCTCATCACTCTCTCCACCTACCAGGAGAAGGCAAGTACATCTTGCTTCTCCTTCACCCATTTTTATCGTTCATTTGTCTTCCTCTTGTGATTCTAAGAGAGTTTAGTACTTAGCATTTTTGATTTCTTTGGCTTGTTTCTTCTAGATCTAAGTTGTTGTATTCTCGGTTGTCCATGGGTTTTGATCCACCAAACTGGCGTGTTTTCGAAAATAGATTGTTCCATGTGGTAGAGCTTCTCATTCCACACTATTCTGAACCATGGGAACCTCATTTCTGGCTTGGAACGAAGGCTCCATAAGATTGGAGTTCGGAAGATTTAGTCACGCTCACGTTCTTATGTGCTAGCGTGAATTTTTGGTCACGCACACGTCTTTACGTATTAGCGTGAATTTTGAGTCACGCTCACGTTCTTACGTGCCAGCGTAAATTTTTGGTCACGCAGACGTCTTTACGTGTTAGCGTGAATTTTGAGTCACGCTCACGCTGTGCGTGCGTGGATTTCTTTTCACGCTCATGCTGTGCGTGCGTGGATTTCTTATCACGCTCACGCTGTGCGTGCGTGAATTACTTTTTACGCTCACGCTGTGCGTGCCAACGTGAACCACTTTTCATGCTCACGCTGTTTATACGCTCACTCCTACCTACTAAACTTGGCGTACCCTTTTTACGCGTATGATTCTTGCGTGACTTGTTGGCCTTAGCATAGACTTGTTGGCGTGACTTCCTGACCTGGGTGTTTCTATTTGTTCTATAATTTATTCATTTAATGGTGGCATGATAATTCTCCTATTATATCCTTATGCCTTTTTGCATGAACTCGATAATCTTAGCATGTTAATATTTTTGATACATATGGTTGTGTAGAACGTGCCCTGTGTCTTGATTGGTTTATGGATACCCAGTAAGACTGGAACTTAACCCTGAGAGTTATAGACTCGACCCCATTTAATACTAATTGACTTTCATGCCTTGTCACCATTGTTAATAATGGTTATCTTGACTAAAATTGATCATGCGTTCCTAGTTGGAACTAAGAGACTGGCTAGTCGTCTTATTGAATTAAATGAATGAGACACGTTCATGTTATGAACTATTGTAATCGATTAGCCGATCCCGAATATTGACATACAGGCATGTGCAGGCTTCAATTTATTTATTTCTCCACAAAGCAGCATGTGTACTTTATGGTCAAGGCATGATTTCTCCGTGGTTAGATTTGATTGTTGCATTACGCTATGTAAGACCTACAACCTAGCCGCACGGGTATCGTTGTAGAGTTGCGCATATCGTACCCCGTACGAAAGTACTCATTTGAATGACCATGATCCACGGCATTGGATTTCACTCAACGTAGAGACTATTAAGTTAAATAAAATAATGATTGCATGGAGAGAATGGATCCCCGAGTTCTTACATGGCAGCCCTCTTGGGACTAGTAGTGCCCGACAGGCCGGCTGGTTCCCACAGATACTGTAAACCTGCCACACGGACAGGGAGCAGTATCTGCTTATATTATTATTGTATATTATATATTGATGACGGGCGTCCCGCTGGGACTCGTCTAATTCATGATTGGCGCAATTGATTGACTGGATAGACTAGCCTTGCTCGTACATAGTAAGAACTGAGGAATCCCTATTTACATAATTCCAGGATAACTTGGGACTCACAATAGCAAGCCGTAGGAGTTGATTGGCCGTTCAAGATGATTTGTTTGTGTACTGTACCTACTCTGTTACCTAACTGGGACGATCAGAATGTCAGGACATGACGGGCCAACTTCTGTCCTTGTTTGGTTGGGAGGTTGGTTCGAAGTGTCGTGATGTTATGTGAATCCTAGTAGAAAGCAGAGATCTATTATTATATTCCTCTTACTTACTGGTTTAATCCTTCATATCGTGCTTTCTTGTGGTACTTGCTATTAGAGGTCTAACCTCTCTGGTTTTGCATGGCCAGATTTAGAGCCGGTTCCCGAGGACTCAGCTTACTTCCACCTCCAAGATGGTCAATACTAGAGGAATGATCGCAGGAGGACTCGAGTGGGTTCCTTACTCCACCGCTTGTTTTGTTATTTACTTTATACTTAGCCGTTTGGCACTGACATGTTAGTCGGATTGTCTTGTACTTATTTTTACATAATTGTAACTAAGTCAGACTACAGCTGATAACAATTGTGTATATATTACTATATCATCTGGCTATGTTTTGTAAAGCCAGATCTCAAGAACATTTTGACTAAGCGTTTGGGACGTCTTACTGCTTTATCTTACATGTTCTCTATTACTGTTTCTTGTTTGAACGATTGAGACAATAGATGTGAAGTGACCATAGTAAGACTTTCATGTAGTATGCACCCCCTCGTCTGGTTAGACAGTATTGATCGTATTATACGGTATTCTTCTACCCGTAATACGTAGCTGGCTGAGTCATTCCCCCGCTCTCCAGTATTCTGGTTCTGGGGTGTGACAAGGTTTTAGTGGTGGCCCATGCAGGTCTGATTTCAGACTTGTGGGGTGTTTTAATTTATAGGATGTCTCAATCACACATGTTTTCCCTTGATCTCCTGATTCGTTATTCTCGATTCTAACTTGACATTCCGGTATCCTTTGACTTCATTGATCTTTCCTGTCCGATCGTTTGATTGTTCTCTTGTCCCTTTTCTTAGGGACACTTCGTCCGTATCGGTCAGAGCTGGACAGCAACAACAATGGCAATATGGGCAACATGACCAGGTTGGTCAGCAACAAGGGCCAGTCTCACCTCAGGAGACTATCCAAGAAGAAGTGATAGTAGAACCAGCAGCTGAACCGCAGTATCCGGAAGTTCCAACACCACCCATAGTTCCACCTACCCCTGTGGAAGTGGACACACCAGCCCTTCTGGAGATCATGAGAGGAATGATGGCTACTCAGCAATATCAGATGTTGGCCCAGCAACGCATGCACACTCAGCTGCAAGAGCAGAATGTGTTGCTCAACCAAGGATTACAGACGGCTTTGGAAAGAGGAATGAGGACTGATTCAGGAGCATCAGCCAGGTTTTGCAAGTACAACCCCCGCCGTTTCGAGGGCACGGAGGATGCCATCTCAGCAGATGCATGGCTTAAGGATATTGAGGCTATTCTGACAGCAGCTAAGGTACCGACAGAAGAACGTATGGATCTAGTGAAGTTGTTACTTCAGGATCTCGCACGTGATTGGTGGGAATTAGAGGAAGTAGGCATCAGACGTCCTGTGGCTTGGGACGATTTTACTGCAAGATTCAAGACCAAGTACTATGGAGTTGTGGCACGGTTTGAGCTACAACAGAAGTTTATCAACCTCAGGCAGGCCGGCAAGACTGTAGATGCTTATGCAGCGGAGTTCTGCAGATTGAGTAGGTTCGCCCCAGAGATGGTAGCAATAGAGAGCCATGAGGTTTCAGCAAGGGTTTCATCTTGAACTCTTGCAATTGATAGAGGGGCACAATTACCAAACTTTTGACGAAGTATTGACGGCAACTCGAAGGCATGAGATCACCATTCAGAGGCTTGCGGCAAGGACTGGGGGTCAGAAGAGATCCCACAGTCAGGTTGAAGGAGGAGGGGGAGCAGCGCCCTGAACAACAGCACCATCCACTGGCATTCGTATCTACGATGTGGCGATACGAGGACCAGCACCACCAAGATAGCAGCAACAACAACAGAGGAAGAACCAGCAACCCCCGGCGGGCTGCACTTATTGTGGGAAGATGGGACACACTAGAGATGTGTGTCGGACATTGAACGGACAGTGTCTGATATGTGGAAATCCAGACCATCGGGTTACCACATGTCCCATGAATTCGAGGTCAGGAGGACCAGGGCAACAGTTTCCTGCTCTGCCAGCACCAGGGGCAGGCCAGTATCGAGGACCAGCGGTGGCAGTAAGGCCGTTGGCACAGCGTCCGTTAATGCCGCAAGCTCAGATGTTTCGGCAGCAGGGGCCGCCGATGCAGCAACACCAGCATAGACCACCCCAGCATCATCAAGGAAGGGGCCAGCAACAACATCAGGCTAGGCCGCAGTATGGAAACCAGCAAGAAGGTCGAGGGCAAGCATTCACTCTGTCCATAGAGGAGGCATTGGCATCGGGAGATGTTGTGGCAGGTAACATTCTCGTCGCCTCATATCCCGCAGTAGCATTGTTTGATTCGGGAGCATCCCATTCATTTATATCTGTACAATTTGCGACACGACTAGAAATGGAGTTCGAGGCATTGCCAGGGAGGTTGAATATACTCACTGGTAATGGGCTCGTAGGAGTTAGTAGAGTTATTTTAGCATGTAGCGTTGTAGTTTGCGGCATTCTTTACCCGCCCGGTTGATAGAATTTTCTGTTGGAAATTTTGACGTTATCTTAGGCATGGACTGGCTGAAAGACAGTCATGCAACAATAGATTGTCGTAGAGGGAGTGTATCTTTTGATATTCCAGGCATGAAGAGATTCACCTTAGTCAGATCAGAGGCAACTCAAAAAGAGCAGGGAGTAATAACGGCAATGGAAGAAGTTCAGATTCCGAAGGTAGTTGAAGAGTTTCTAGACGTATTTCCGGAAGAACTTCCAGGTCTACCACCGGTTAGGGATATTGAGTTCAGTATAGAATTGGCACCAGAAACTAAACCGATATCAGATCGAGTTTACAGAATGGCGGATTCAGAACAGGCCAAGGTATATCAGCACATAGAGGAACTGAAGGAGAAGAAGTTCATCCAAGCTAGCGTGTCACTATGGGCAGCACCAGTAGTACTTGTGGGGAAGAAGGATGGGTCATCCAGATTGTGCATTGACTACAGGAAGCTTAACGCGACAACAGTAAAGAACAAGTACCTATTACCCAGGATCGACGACTTATTTGATCAGTTGAGCAAAGCTAGAGTTTTCTCCAAGATAGATCTTCGTTCAGGGTATCATCAGGTGAGGGTTCGGAAGGAAGATATTTCCAAGACAGCATTCAGGTCAAAGTATGGGCATTATGAATTCTTAGTAACGTCGTTTGGTTTGACCAATGCTCCAGCAATATTCATGGATTTGATGAATCGCATCTTTATGCCATACTTGGACCAGTTTGTCGTTGTGTTTCTTGACGACATTCTCGTATACTCTGCTAGTGAAGAGGAGCATGAAGACCACCTCAGGAAAGTGTTACAGGTTCTGAGAGAGAACCAGTTGTATGCCAAGCTCAGCAAGTATGAGTTTTGGTCGGATCATATTTTATTTTTGGGTCACATCATATCAGGAGCTGGAGTAGCAGTAGATCCCAAGAAGGTAGAAGCAGTAGAAAGTTGGCCAGTACCCAAGACCGTAGCAGATGTGCGGAGTTTCTTGGGATTGGCAGGATATTACAGAAGGTTTGTGTCAGACTTTGCAAGGCTTTCGGCACCCATGACCCGCTTGACCTGGAAGGATGTACCATTCGTTTGGTCGGGAGAATATCAGGCATCATTTGAGACTTTGAAGCAGAAATTGATATCAGCACCTATTCTTACATTACCAGTTGGACCCAGAGGTTTTACAGTATATTATGATGCGTCAGGTAAAGGACTTGGATGTGTCCTTATGCAACATGGGAAGGTGATAGCATATGCATCTAGGCAGCTTCGGGACCACGAGAAGAATTACCCAACTCATGATTTGGAGTTAGCGGCAGTCGTGTTTGCTCTGAAGCTATAGAGGTATTACTTATATGGTGACCGAGTGGACATGTACACAGACCATAAAAGTCTGAAGTACATCTTTACTCAGAAGGAACTAAATATGAGGCAGAGAAGATGGCTGGAGTTGATCAAGGACTACGACGTGGAGTTGATCAAGGACTACGACATGTACACAGACCATAATGTAGTAGCAGACGCTCTCAGCAGGAGAGGCGTCATATTTATGTTGACAACACAGAGACATATCTTAGAAGACCTTCAGGAGATGGGCATCGAAGTTATACTTCCTAGTGATGTAGGAGTTCTAACAAGTCTGCAAGTTCAATCCGACTTGGTAGGCAGGATCAAGACAGCTCAGGCACAAGACCCAAGGATTCAGAAGCTTAGGGCAGAATGTGAGTCAGGACTCAGGAAGGAGATGAGAATTCATGAAGATGGTACACTTAGGTTTGGATCACGTCTATGTGTGCCTAGTGGAGATATCAGACAGGAGGTTATGGCAGAAGCTCACAGTTCTCAGTATTCTATTCACCCTGGAGGGACCAAGATGTACCAAGATATCAAGCAGCATTTCTGGTGGAATGGGATGAAGAGGGAGATAGCTAGATTTGTTTTCCGTTGCTTGGTATGTCAGCAAGTGAAGGCAGAACAGCAGAGGCCAGCTGGGTTATTGCAACCGCTTCCTATCCCGGAATGGAAATGGAAGCATATTACAATGGACTTTGTGACCGGTTTACCGAGATCACCAAGTGGTAAGGACGCTATTTGGGTGATAGTGGACCGACTTACGAAGGTAGCACACTTTCTTCCTTTCAGAGTAGGGCAATCTACAGAAAAGTTGGCAGAGTTATATATGCAACAGATAGTCAGGCAGCATGGAGTCCCTGTCAGTATTATGTCGGATCGAGATACCCGCTTTACATCACATTTCTGGAAGAGCTTACATCATAGTCTGGGTACCAAGTTAAGATTTAGTACGGCTTACCATCCGCAGACGGATGGGCAATCAGAAAGAACGATTCAGACTTTAGAAGACATGTTGCGAGCTTGCACTCTAGATTTTGGAGGGTCTTGGGAGAGTCACCTGCACTTAGTCGAGTTCTCATACAACAATAGTTATCAAGCCAGTATCCAGATGGCGCCATTCAAAGCACTATATGGTAAGAAGTACAGGTCACTGCTTGCATGGGATGATATCGGAGAGAGGAAGATGTTAGGCCCAGAAATGATTATTCAGACAGTTGTAGTGGTTAAGGGAATTAGAGAGCGACTTCGAGTTGCGCAGGACCGGCATCGTCATTGGGCGGACCAGCATCGTAGGCCGTTAGAGTTCTCTGTTGGGGACCACGTATTCTTGCGGATCTCACCTACTCGTGGGGTCATTAGATTTGGCGTTCGCGGGAAATTGAGTCCGTGGTACGTAGGCCCATTCGTTATCCTCGATCATTCTGAGCTGGTTGTTGGTACCAACCTGTCTTACGAGGAACAGCCTGTGTCCATTTTGGACCGAAGAGAGAAGATACTCAAGAACCGAACAATTAGTCTTATCCGTGTTGCTTGGGGTCATCACTCCTTGGGAGAGTCAACGTGGGAACGTGAGGATGATATCCGATCACGGTATCCACACCTGTTTGACTCACAAGGTATATCTCTTTCTGTATACCTTGATTGTCCTGATTCTTCATGCTTATCACCTTATGGGTAGAGCTACTCGATATCGTAGATTAATGAATTTACATATATAGTACTTGATTTTGATATGGTAAAAATGATTGCTTGTTCACTAGAATTGCTTGTATTAGTTTAGCTCCGATATTTCTACCTGCTTGGATTTGAAATTCCGAGGACGGAATTTTTCTAAGGTGGGTAGAGATGTCACTCCCCGTTCCCAGAATGCGTAATTTTATACATGTACAACTCATATATATTTATTTAGTATTTATCATGTATTATCCTGTAATTAAATTCCTTTAATTTTATGTTAATTAATTATCTGCATTTTTCTTCCTGCTTTTATTTTTTGCTTTAGTCTTGCTTTGTGGTTCGGCAATGGTTGGTTATTTTTTTTGGGTTCATGATGGTTCACATGAACCGAACCCACCTACTATCCCCTTTTCTATTTAAAGCTCCCATCCCCTTCTCTCTCTTCATAAACTCTCATTCCTCACCATTTACTTCTTCTTCTTCCTCATCACTCTCTCCACCTACCAGGAGAAGGCAAGTACATCTTGCTTCTCCTTCACCCATTTTTATGGTTCATTTGTCTTCCTCTTGTGATTCTAAGAGAGTTTAGTACTTAGCATTTTTGATTTCTTTGGCTTGTTTCTTCTAGATCTAAGTTGTTGTATTCTTGGTTGTCCATGGGTTTTGATCCACCAAACTGGCGTGTTTTTGGAAATAGATAGTTCCATGTGGTAGAGCTTCTCATTCCACACCATTCTGAATCATGGGAATCTCATTTCTGGCTTGGAACGAAGGCTCCATAAGATTGGAGTTCGGGAGATTTATCACGCTGTGCGTGCGTGGATTTCTTTTCACGCTCACGCTGTGCGTGCGTGGATTTCTTATCACGCTCACGCTGTGCGTACGTGGATTTCTTATCACGCTCACGCTGTGCGTGCGTGAATTACTTTTCACGCTCACGCTGTGCGTGCCAACGTGAACCACTTTTCACACTCACGCTGTTTATACGCTCACTCCTACCTACTAAACTTGGCGTACCCTTTTTACGCGTATGATTCTTGCGTGACTTGTTGGCCTTAGCATAGACTTGTTGGCGTGACTTCCTGACCTGGGTGTTTCTATTTGTTCTATAATTGTCACGTCCCAGAACCAGAATACTGGAGAGCGGGGGAATGACTCAGCCAGCTACGTATTACGGGTAGATGAATACCGTATAATACGATCAATGCTGTCTAAAAGACAAGGGGGTGCATACTCCATGAAAGTCTCGCTATGGTCACTTCACATCTATTGTCTCAATCATTCGAACAAGGAAACAGAAATAGAGAACATGTAAGATAAAACAGTAAGGCATCCCAAACGCTCAGTCAAAATGTTCTCGAGATCTGGCTTTACAAAACATAGCCAGATGATATAGCAAGTATACACAATTGTTATCAGCTGCAGTCTGACTTAATTACAATTATGTAAAAGTAAGTACAAGACAATCCGACTAACATGTCGGTGCCAAACGACTAAGTATAAAGTAAATAACAAAACGAGTGGTGAAGTTAGGGAACCCACTCGAGTCCTCCTGCGATCATTCCTCTAGTATTGACCATCTTGGAGGTAGAAGTAAGCTGAGTCCTCGGGAACCGGCTCTAAATCTGGCCATGCAAAACCAGAGAGGTTAGACCTCTAATAGCAAGTACCGCAAGGAAGCACGATATGAGACATTAAACCAGTAAATAAGAGAATATAATAATAGACCTCTGCTTGCTACTGGGATTCACATAACATCACGACACTTCGAACCAACCTCCCAACCAAACAAGGACAGAAGTTGGCCCGTCATGTCCTGATGTTCTGATCATCTCAGTTAGGTAACAGAGTAGGTACAGTACACAAATAAATCAACTTAAACGGCCATCCAACTCCTACGGCTTACTACTGTGAGTCCCAAGTTATCCTGGAATTATGCAATAAAGATTTCTCAGTTCTTACTATAGACAAGCAAGGCTAGTCGATCCAATCAATCAATTGCGCAAATCATGAATTAGACGAGTCCCAGCAGGATGTCCGTCATCAATATACAATATACAATAAATAGTATAACCAGATACCGCTCCATGCCCGTGTGGCAGGTTTGCAGTATCTGTGGGGACCAGCCGGCCTGTCGGGCACTACTAGTCCCAAGAGGGCTGCCATGTAAGAACTCGGGAATCCATTCTCTCCATGCAATCATTATTTTTATTTAACTTAATAGTCTCTACGTTGAGTGAAATCCCATGCCGTGGATCATGGTCATTCGGAATGAGTACTTTCGTACGGGGTACGATATGCACAACTCTACAATGATACCCGTACGGTTAGGTTGTAGGTCTTACATAGCGTAATGCAACAATCCAAACTAACCACGGAACAATCATGCCTTGACCATAAAGTACACATGCTTCTTTTATAGTAAAATAAATAAATTAATAAATTGAAGTCTGCATGTGTGCCTGTATGTCAATATTCGGGAATCGGCCAATCGATTATAGTAGTTCATACTTAATATGAACGTGTCTTATTCTATTTAATTCAATAAGACGACTAGCCAGTCTCTTAGTTCCATCTAGGAACGCATGATCAATAATAAATCAAGATAACAATCAATGTTAATTAATGCCACATTCGGGAAATAAAAATTGGGGAATAAATAATGATTGGGAAATAAATAATCTCATGCGCTGTGGAAAAGGTTGGGAAATAAATAATATCATACGCCTGAGGGAAATGATTGGAAAATAAATAATGATTGGAAAATAAATAATCTCATGCGCTGTGGGAAATGATTGGGAAATAAATAATATCATGCGCCTGAGGGAAATGATTGAGAAATAAATAATCTCATGCGCCTGAGAAATGAGATTGGGAAATAAATAATCCATGCGCTGAGGAATGAGATTGGGAAATAAATAATCTCATGCGCCTGAGGAATGAGATTGGGAAATAAATAATCTCATGCGCCTGAGGAATGAGATTGGAAAATAAATAATTCATGCGCTGAGGAATGAGATTGAAAAATAAATAATCCATGCGCTGTGGGAAATGATTGGAAAATAAATAATATCATGCGCCTGAGGGAAATGATTGGGAAATAAATAATCCATGCGCTGAGGAATGAGATTGGGAAATAAATAATCTCATGCGCTGAGGAATGAGATTGGGAAATAAATAATCTCATGCGCCTGAGGAATGAGATTGGGAAATAACTAATCTCATGCGCCTGAGGAATGAGATTGGAAAATAAATAATCCATGCGCTGTGGGAATGCGGCTGTGATTCCTGCACAATCGGCGCATGGGATACTCACGTTGCGTCTTCAGTACATGCGCGTAAGGAACCTACGTGCATGACACGCTCGGAGTCAAAGAATGCGTTGCCGGGACTTCACGGCGCATGGCCTCTCGGCGCATGGCCTCCCGGGCGCATGGGGTTCCCGGCGCATGGGGTTCATCGTCCCCAAACAGCCAGTTCAGCCATGAAAGTCCTAAAAACTTGCTATGGCCATAACTTTCTCATCCGAAGTCGAAATCAAGCGAAACAAAAGCCAAAACTGAATGAAATTGAATTCTCTACAA
This sequence comes from Iris pallida, assembly GCA_029216955.1. Taxonomy (NCBI): domain Eukaryota; kingdom Viridiplantae; phylum Streptophyta; class Magnoliopsida; order Asparagales; family Iridaceae; genus Iris; species Iris pallida. The sequence continues at coordinate 10,110,695 of JANAVB010028196.1, read as the reverse complement.
CATAGAACTATTAGTTTTCGAAAATAACCAAGTTTTAGAGATCAAAACCAAGAAAAACTGAAATATATCAAACTTAGATCTACAATAAATAAGCCATGGAAATTAAAAATGCTAAGTACTAAAGAGACTTAGAATCAAATAGGGAAGATGATGGAACAATAAAAATAGGGATCCATCAAGAAGCAAGTTGGCACTTGCCTTGCTCTCTTAGGTTGGTGGGAGAGTTATGACGAAGAAGAAGAGTAATGAGAAGAAGAAGTAATGAAGAGAGATAAAGGGTTTGGGGCTTTAAATGGGGTGGTGGTAGATGGGGGTTTATTTCAGTTCATGATGAACCAACATAATTAAACCAATCTGAGTCGAACCCATAGCAAAGCTAAAGCAGAGTATAAAAGCAGAAAGTAAAGTGCAGAAATAAAATTGCAGGAAATTAATTAACAAAAATTAAAGAAATTTAAATACAGAACAATACATGATAAATATTAAATGAATACATTCCAGCAGTACTTGTATTTAGAATACGTATTCTGGGAACGGAAAGTGACATCTCTACCCTCCTTAGAAAAATTTCGCCCTCGGAATTTCAGATCCAAGCATGATAGAAATATCGAAGCTAAACTAATCTAAGTATAAACAATTGAGTAAGCAATCATTCTACAATGATAATAACAAGTAACATCTATGTTGAACATTCTACGATAGCAAGGAATTCTACTTATAAGGTGTCAAACATGAGGAGTTAAGACAATCAAGGTATACAGAAGGAAATATATCTTGTGAGTCAAACAGGTGCGGATACCGTGATCGGATATCATCCTCACATTCCCACGTTGACTCTCCTAAAGAGTGATGACCCCAAGCAACCCGGACAAGGTTAATTGTTCGGTTCTTGAGTACCTTCTCTCTTCGGTCCAAAACAGATACAGGCTGTTCCTCGTAAGACAGGTTGGTACCAACAACCAGCTCAGAATGATCAAGGATATGGCCTGGGTCCGATACATACCTTCGCAACTGAGATACATGAAATACGTCATGTACCTCTCGTAACGAAGGTGGAAGGGATAAACGATAAGCAACATCGCCTATCCTATCAAGAATAACAAATGGGCCCACGTACCGCGGACTCAACTTCCCGCGAACGCCAAATCTAATGACCCCACGGGTAGGTGAGATCCGCAAGAACACGTGGTCCCCAACAGAAAACTCTAGCGGCCTACGATGCTGGTCCGCCCAATGTCGATGCCGATCCTGCACAACTCGAAGTCGCTCTCTAATTCCTTTAATCACTTCCACTGTCTGAACAATCATTTCCGGGCCTAACATCTTCCTCTCCCCGATATCATCCCATGCTAGTGGCGACCTACACTTCTTACCATATAGTGCTTCAAATGGCGTCATCTGGATACTGGCTTGATAACTGTTGTTATAAGAAAACTCAACTAAGTGCAGGTGGCTCTCCCAAGATCCCCCAAAATCTAGGGTACAAGCTCGCAACATATCTTCCAAAGTCTGAATTGTCCTTTCTGATTGTCCGTCCGTCTGTGGATGGTAAGCCGTACTAAATCTTAACTTGGTGCCCAGACTATGATGTAAGCTCTTCCAGAAATGTGATGTGAAACGGGTATCTCGGTCTGACACAATGCTGACAGGGACTCCATGCTGCCTGATTATCTGTTGCATGTACAACTCTGCCAAATTTTTTGTAGATTGCCCTACTCTGAAAGGAAGAAAGTGTGCCACCTTTGTAAGCCGATCTACTATCACCCAAATAGCATCTTTACCACTTGGTGATCTCGGTAAACCGGTCACAAAGTCCATTGTGATGTGTTCCCACTTCCATTCTGGGATAGGAAGCGGTTGTAATAACCCAGCTGGCCTCTGCTGTTCTGCCTTCACTTGCTAACATACCAAGCAACGGGAAACGAATCTAGCTATCTCTCTCTTCATCCCGTTCCACCAGAAGTGCTGCTTGATATCTTGGTACATCTTGGTCCCTCCAGGGTGAATAGAATACTGAGAACTGTGAGCTTCTGCCATAACCTCCTGTCTGATATCTCTACTAGGCACACATAGACGTGATCCAAACCTAAGTGTACCATCTTCATGAATTCTCATCTCCTTCCTGAGTCCTGACTCACATTCTGCCCTAAGCTTCTGAATCCTTGGGTCCTGTGCCTGAGCTGCCTTGATCCTGTCTACTAAGTCGGATTGAACTTGCAGACTTGTTAGAACTCCTACATCACTAGGAAGTATAACTTCGATGCCCATCTCCTGAAGGTCTTCTAAGATATGTCTCTGTGTTGTCAACATGAATGCGCCGCCTCTTCTGCTGAGAGCGTCTGCTACCACATTAGCCTTGCCTGGATGATACTGAAGCTCAACGTCGTATTCCTTGATCAGCTCTAACCATCTTCTCTGCCTCATGTTCAGCTCCTTCTGAGTAAAGATGTACTTCAGACTTTTGTGGTCCGTGTACATGTCCACTCGATCACCATATAAGTAATGCCACCATAGCTTCAAAGCAAATACTACTGCTGCCAACTCCAAGTCATGAGTTGGGTAATTCTTCTCGTGGTCTCGAAGTTGCCTAGATGCGTATGCTATCACCTTCCCATGCTGCATGAGGACACATCCAAGTCCTTTACCTGACGCATCACAATAAACGGTAAAATCTCCGGGTCCAACTGGCAATATAAGAATAGGCGCTGATATTAACTTCTGCTTCAGATTCTCAAATGATGCCTGGCATTCTGCCAACCAGACGAATGGTACATCCTTCCGTGTCAATCGGGTCATGGGTGCTGAAAGTCTCGCAAAGTCTGATACAAACCTTCTGTAATATCCTGCAAATCCCAAGAAACTCCGCACATCTGCTACGGTCTTGGGTACTGGCCAACTTTCTACTGCTTCCACCTTCTTGGGATCCACTGCTACTCCAGCTCCTGATATGATATGACCCAAAAATGAAATATGATTCGTCCAGAACTCACACTTGCTGAGCTTGGCATACAACTGGTTCTCTCTCAGAACCTGTAACACCTTCCGGAGGTGATCTTCATGCTCCTCTTCACTGGCAGAGTATACGAGAATGTCGTCAAAAAACACAATAACAAACTGATCTAAGTATGGCATAAAGATGCGGTTCATCAAATCCATAAATATTGCTGGAGCATTGGTCAAACCAAACGGCATTACTAAGAATTCATAATGCCCATACTTCGACCTGAATGCTGTCTTGGGAATGTCCTCCTTTCGAACCCTCACTTGATGATACCCTGAACGAAGATCTATCTTGGAGAAAACTCTAGCTTTGCTCAACTGATCAAATAAGTCATCGATCCTGGGTAGTGGGTACTTGTTCTTCACTGTTGCTGCGTTAAGCTTCCTGTAATCAATGCACAATCTGGATGACCCATCCTTCTTCCCCACAAGTACCACTGGTGCTGCCCATGGTGACACGCTAGCTTGGATGAACTTCTTCTCCTTCAGTTCCTCTATGTGCTGATATACCTTGGCTTGCTCTGAATCCGCCATTCTGTAAACTCGATCTGATATCGGTTTAGTTCCAGGTGCCAATTCTATGCTGAACTCAATATCTCTAACTGGTGGCAGACCTAGAAGTTCTTTAGGAAATACGTCTAGGAACTCTTCAACTACCTTCGGGACTTGAACTTCTTCCATTGCCGTTATTACTCCCTGCTCTTGCTGAGTTGCCTCTGATCTGACTAAGGTGAATCTCTTCATGCCTGGAATATCAAAAGATACACTCCCTCTCCGACAATCTATTGTCGCATGACTGTCTTTCAGCCAGTCCATGCCTAAGATAACGTCGAAATTTCTAACAGAAAATTCTATCAACCGGGCGGGTAAGGAATGCCCGCAAACTACAACGCTACATGCTAGAATAACTCGACTAACTCCTACGAGCCCATTACCAGTGAGTATATTCAACCTCCCTGGCAATGCCTCGAACTCCATTCCTAGTTGTGTCGCAAATCGTGCAGATATAAATGAATGGGATGCTCCCGAATCAAACAATGCTACTGCGGGATATGAGGCGACGAGAATGTTACCTGCCACAACATCTCCCGATGCCAATGCCTCTTCCAAGGACAAAGTGAATGCTTGCCCTCGACCTTCTTGCCGATTTCCATGCTGCGGCCTAGCCTGATGCTGTTGCTGGCCCCTTCCTTGATGATGCTGGGATGGTCTATGCTGGTGTTGCTGCATCGGCGGTCCCTGCTGCCGAAACATCTGAGCCTGCGGTACTAATGGATGCTGCGCCAACGGCCTTACTGCCACTGCTGGTCCTCGATACTGGCCTGCCTCTGATGCTGGCAGAGCAAGAAACTGCTGCCCTGGTCCTCCTGCCCTCGAATTCATGGGACATGTGGTAACCCGATGATCTGAATTTCCACATATCATACACAGTCCATTCAATGTCCGACACACCTCTCTAGTGTGTCCCATCTTCCCACAATAAGTGCAGCCCGCCGGGGGTTGCTGGTTCTTCCTCTGTTGCTGTTGCTGTTGCCTGGGTGGTGGTGCTGGTCCTCGTATCGCCACATCGTGGATACGAATGCCAGTGGATGGTGCTGTTGTTCGGGGCGCCGCTCCCCTCCTTCTTCAATCTGACTATGGGATCTCTTCTGACCCCCAGTCCTCACCGCAAGCCTCTGAATAGTGATCTCATGCCTTCGAGTTGCCGTTAATACTTCGTCAAAAGTCTGGTAATTGTGCCCCTTTATCAATTGCAAGAGTTCAAGGTGAAACCCTTGCTGAAACCTCATGGCCCTCTGGCGCTCTGTTGCTACCATCTCTGGGGCGAACATACTCAATCTGCAGAACTCCGCTGCATAAGCATCTACAGTCTTGCCGGCCTGCCTGAGGTTGATAAACTTCTGTTGTAGCTCAAACTGCGCCACAACCCTATAGTACTTGGTCTTGAATCTTGCTGTGAAATCGTCCCAAGCCACAGGATGCCTGATGCCCACTTTCTCTGATTCCCACCAATCACGTGCGAGATCCTGAAGTAACAACTTCACTAGATCCACACGTTCTTCTGTCGGCACCTTCGCTGCTGTCAGAATAGCCTCCATATCTTTAAGCCATGCATCTGCTGAGATGGCATCCTCCGTGCCCTCGAAACGGCGGAGATTGTACTTGTAAAACCTGGCTGATGCTCCTGAATCAGTCCTCACTCCTCTTTCCAATACCGTCTGCAATCCTTGGTTAAGCAATACATTCTGCTCTTGTAGCTGAGTGTGCATGCGCTGCTGGACCAACATCTGATGTTGCTGAGTAGCCATCATTCCTCTCATGATCTCCAGAAGGGCTGGTGTGTCCACTTGGGTAGGTGGAACTGTTGGTGGTGGTGGAACATCCGGATACTGCGATACAGCTGCTGCTTCCACTATCACTTCTTCCTGGGCAGCCTCCTGAGGCGAGACTGGCCCTTGTTGCTGACCAACAGGGTCAGGTTGTCCATGTTGCTCCTGCTGTTGTCCAGCTCTGACCGATGCGGACGAAGTGCCCCTAAGAAAAGGGACAAGAGAACAATCAAACAACCGGACATGAAGGATCAATGAAGTCAAAGGATACCGGAATGTCAAGCAAGGGTTGAGAATAATGAATCATGAGATCAAGGGGGAACACGTGTGATTGAGACATCCTATAAATCAAAATACCCCACAAGTCTGAAATCAGACCTGCATGGGCCACCACTAAAACCTTGTCACGCCCCAGAACCAGAATACTGGAGAGCGGAGGAATGACTCAGCCAGCTACGTATTACGGGTAGATGAATACCGTATAATACGATCAATGCTGTCTAAAAGACAAGGGGGTACATACTACATGAAAGTCTCGCTATGGTCACTTCACATCTATTGTCTCAATCATTCGAACAAGGAAACAGAAATAGAGAACATGTAAGATAAAGCAGTAAGGCGTCCCAAACGCTCAGTCAAAATGTTCTCGAGATCTGGCTTTACAAAACATAGCCAGATGATATAGCAAGTATACACAATTGTTATCAGCTGCAGTCTGACTTAATTACAATTATGTAAAAGTAAGTACAAGACAATCCGACTAACATGTCGGTGCCAAACGGCTAAGTATAAAGTAAATAACAAAACGAGTGGTGAAGTTAGGGAACCCACTCGAGTCCTCCTGCGATCATTCCTCTAGTATTGACCATCTTGGAGGTAGAAGTAAGCTGAGTCCTCGGAAACCGGCTCTAAATCTGGCCATGCAAAACCAGAGAGGTTAGACCTCTAATAGCAAGTACCGCAAGGAAGCACGATATGAGACATTAAACCAGTAAATAAGAGAATATAATAATAGACCTCTGCTTGCTACTGGGATTCACATAACATCACGACACTTCGAACCAACCTCCCAACCAAACAAGGACAGAAGTTGGTCCGTCATGTCCTGATGTTCTGATCATCTCAGTTAGGTAACAGAGTAGGTACAGTACACAAACAAATCAACTTAAACGGCCATCCAACTCCTACGTCTTACTACTGTGAGTCCTAAGTTATCCTGGAATTATGCAATAAAGATTTTTCAGTTCTTACTATGGACAAGCAAGGCTAGTCGATCCAATCAATCAATTACGCCAATCATGAATTAGACGAGTCCCAGCAGGACGCCCGTCATCAATATACAATATACAATAAATAGTATAACCAGATACCGCTCCATGTCCGTGTGGCAGGTTTGCAGTATCTGTGGGGACCAGCCGGCCTGTCGGGCACTACTAGTCCCAAGAGGGCTGCCATGTAAGAACTCGAGAATCCATTCTCTCCATGCAATCATTATTTTTATTTAACTTAATAGTCTCTACGTTGAGTGAAATCCCATGCCGTGGATCATGGTCATTCGGAATGAGTACTTTCGTACGGGGTACGATATGCACAACTCTACAACGATGCCCGTGCGGTTAGGTTGTAGGTCTTACATAGCGTAATGCAACAATCCAAACTAACCACGGAACAATCATGCCTTGACTATAAAGTACATATGCTTCTTTTATAGTAAAATAAATAAATTAATAAATTGAAGTCTGCATGTGTGCCTGTATGTCAATATTCGAGAATCGGCCAATCGATTATAGTAGTTCATACTTAATATGAACGTGTCTTATTCCATTTAATTCAATAAGACGACTAGCCAGTCTCTTAGTTCCATCTAGAAACGCATGATCAATAATAAATCAAGATAACAATCAATGTTAATTAATGCCACATTCGGGAAATAAAAATTGGGGAATAAATAATGATTGGGAAATAAATAATCTCATGCGCTGTGGGAAAGGTTGGGAAATAAATAATATCATACGCCTGAGGGAAATGATTGGGAAATAAATAATAATTGGAAAATAAATAATCTCATGCGCTGTGGGAAATGATTGGGAAATAAATAATATCATATGCCTGAGGGAAATGATTGGGAAATAAATAATCTCATGCGCCTGAAAAATGAGATTGGGAAATAAATAATCCATGCGCTGAGGAATGAGATTGGGAAATAAATAATCTCATGCGCCTGAGGAATGAGATTGGGAAATAAATAATCTCATGCGCCTGAGGAATGAGATTGGGAAATAAATAATTCATGCGCTGAGGAATGAGATTGGAAAATAAATAATCCATGCACTGTGGAAAATGATTGGGAAATAAATAATATCATGCGCCTGAGGGAAATGATTGAGAAATAAATAATCTCATGCGCCTGAGAAATGAGATTGGAAAATAAATAATCCATGCGCTGAGGAATGAGATTGGAAAATAAATAATCTCATGCGCCTGAGGAATGAGATTGGGAAATAAATAATCTCATGCGCCTGAGGAATGAGATTGGGAAATAAATAATCTCATGCGCCTGAGGAATGAGATTGGGAAATAAATAATCCATACGCTATGGGAATACGGCTGTGATTCCTGCACAATCGGCGCATGGGATACTCACGTTGCGTCTTCAGTACATGCGCGTAAGGAACCTACGTGCGTGACACGCTCGGAGTCAAAGAATGCGTTGCCGGGACTTCACGGCGCATGGCCTCCCGGCGCATGGCCTCCCGGGCGCATGGGGTTCCCGACGCATGGGGTTCATCGTCCCCAAACAGCCAGTTCAGCCATGAAAGTCCTAAAAACTTGCTATGGCCATAACTTCCTCATCCGAAGTCGAAATCAAGCCAAACAAAAGCCAAAACTGAATGAAATTGAATTCTCTACAACATAGAACTATTAGTTTTCAAAAATAACCAAGTTTTAGAGATCAAAACCAAGAAAAACCAAAAATGTATCAAACTTAGATCTACAACAAATAAGCCATGGAAATTGAAAATGCTAAGTACTAAAGAGACTTAGAATCAAATAGGGAAGATGATGGAACAATAAAAATAGGGATCCATCAAGAAGCAAGTTGGCACTTGCCTTGCTCTCTTAGGTTGGTGGGAGAGTTATGAGGAAGAAGAAGAGTAATGAGAAGAAGAAGTAATGAAGAGAGAGAAAGGGGTTGGGACTTTAAATGGGGTGGTGGTAGGTGGGGGTTTATTTCGGTTCATGATGAACCAACATAATTAAACCAATCTGAGCCGAACCCATAGCAAAGCTAAAGCAGAGTATAAAAGCAGAAAGTAAAGTGCAGAAATAAAATTGCAGGAAATTAATTAACAAAAATTAAAGAAATTTAAATACAGAATAATACATGATAAATATTAAATGAATACATTCCAGCAGTACTTGTATTTAGAATACGTATTCTGGGAACGGAAAGTGACAATAATTTATTTATTTAATGGTGGCATGATAATTCTCCTATTATATCCTTATGCCTTTTTGCATGAACTCGATAATCTTAGCATGTTAATATTTTTGATACATATGGTTGTGTAGAACGTGCCCTGTGTCTTGATTGGTTTATGGATACCCAGTAAGACTGGAACTTAACCCTGAGAGTTATAGACTTGACCCCATTTAATACTAATTGACTTTTATGCCTTGTCACCATTGTTAATAATGGTTATCTTGACTAAAATTGATCATGCGTTCCTAGTTGGAACTAAGAGACTGGCTAGTCGTCTTATTGAATTAAATGAATGAGACAGGTTCATGTTATGAACTATTGTAATCGATTAGCCGATCCCGAATATTGACATACAGGCATGTGCAGGCTTCAATTTATTTATTTCTCCACAAAGCAGCATGTGTACTTTATGGTCAAGGCATGATTTCTCCGTGGTTAGATTTGATTGTTGCATTACGCTATGTAAGACCAACAACCTAGCCGTACGGGTATCGTTGTAGAGTTGCGCATATCGTACCCCATACGAAAGTACTCATTTGAATGACCATGATCCACGCTATGGGATTTCACTCAACGTAGAGACTATTAAGTTAAATAAAATAATGATTGCATGAAGAGAATGGATCCCCGAGTTCTTACATGGCAGCCCTCTTGGGACTAGTAGTGCCCGACAGGCCGGCTGGTTCCCACAGATACTGTAAACCTGCCACACGGACAGGGAGCGGTATCTGCTTATATTATTATTGTATATTGTATATTAATGACGGGCGTCCTGCTGGGACTCGTCTAATTCATGATTGGCGCAATTGATTGACTGGATAGACTAGCCTTGCTCGTACATAGTAAGAACTGAGAAATCCCTATTTGCATAATTCCAGGATAACTTGGGACTCACAATAGCAAGCCGTAGGAGTTGATTGGCCGTTCAAGATAATTTGTTTGTGTACTGTACCTACTCTGTTACCTAACTGGGACGATCAGAATGTCAGGACATGACGAGCCAACTTCTGTCCTTGTTTGGTTGGGAGGTTGGTTCGAAGTGTCGTGATGTTATGTGAATCCTAGTGGAAAGCAGAGATCTATTATTATATTCCTCTTACTTACTGGTTTAATCCTTCATATCGTGCTTTCTTGTGGTACTTGCTATTAGAGGTCTAACCTCTCTGGTTTTGCATGGCCAGATTTAGAGCCGGTTCCCGAGGACTCAGCTTACTTCCACCTCCAAGATGGTCAATACTAGAGGAATGATCGCAGGAGGACTCGAGTGGGTTCCTTACTCCACCGCTTGTTTTGTTATTTACTTTATACTTAGCCGTTTGACACCGACATGTTAGTCGGATTGTCTTGTACTTACTTTTACATAATTGTAACTAAGTCAGACTGCAGCTGATAACAATTGTGTATATGTTACTATATCATCTGGCTATGTTTTGTAAAGTCAGATCTCAAGAACATTTTGACTAAGCGTTTGGGACGCCTTACTGCTTTATCTTACATGTTCTCTATTACTGTTTCTTGTTTGAACGATTGAGACAATAGATGTGAAGTGACCATAGTAAGACTTTCATGTAGTATGCACCCCCTCGTCTGGTTAGACAGCATTGATCGTATTATACGGTATTCTTCTACCCGTAATACGTAGCTGGCTGAGTCATTCCCCCGCTCTCTAGTATTCTGGTTCTGGAGCGTGACAATTATCATCTAGGGTCTTTCATGAGCATACTGCTCATATGGGTGTTATCTTAATTAAGAATATAGCAATACAGTGAGAGTTTGTATTTTATGTATTTGGGTGCTATTTGGTTTTGGACACATTTATGTATTAAAGTATTTTGGATATTTATCTGATCAGATATATGAAAATTTAGTTCATTCTGTTTTCTTTATGTTAAAGTATTGATCTCAGTAAAGTTAAGGAGGACCAGTTGAAAATAGACATGTATTGATCACATTGCGTGTAATTTTTATGCTACGCATCCATGATTGATCTATGTCATTTACCTATATTGGTATATGTGACCATTGATGGTTTAGTTACGCTATATGTGACGAATGTCGCTTTGATCCTATGTTGATATGGTTAATGGACGAGATTGTCCGGATATACCCTAAGGATTAAGATAGCAATTTATGAGCTCACTAAGGTTAACATAATTATAAGGTTACATATGTGACCCAGTGGGAGATTGTTGGATTATTCAATAATATGGGACCACACATGTAAAATTAATTGTGTTGGACTATCTAAGTAATTAAGCCAAATTAAAGAGGTCTATTTAAAAATTGGCTTAAGGTATAATTGTTATGGAATTAATGTGTAGATACCGGAGATAATTCTAATTTGATGAGAGACCAAATTAGAAATATCAAAACATATAAATATATGTATTCATTAGGGGTTATCGTCCCCAACTTATACGGCCGCCAAAAGAGAGGTTGTCACTTCCCGTTCCCAGAATACGTATTCTAAATACATGTACTGCTGGAATTTATTCATTTAATATTTATCATGTATTGTTCTGTATTTAATTTCCTTTTATTTCCTGCTAATTATTTTCTGCATTTTATTTCTGCAATTTACTTTCTGCTTTTATACTCTGCTTTAGCTTGCTATGGGTTCGGCTCAGATTGGTTTAATTGTGTTGGTTCATCATGAACCGAAATAAACCCCCACCTACCACCACCCCTTCATTTAAAGCCCAAAACCATTTCTCTCTCTTCATTACTTCTTTCCATTTCACTTCTTCTTCCTCATAACTCTCCCACCAACCTAGTAGAGATAGGCAAGTGCCAACTTGCTTCTTGATGGATCTCCATTTTTATTGTTCCATCATCTTCCTCATTTGATTCTAAGTCTCTTTAGTACTTAGCATTTTCGATTTCAATGGCTTATTTGTTGTAGATCTAAGTTTGATACATTTTCGGATTTCTTAGGTTTTGATCTAGTAAACCTTGTTATCTTCAAGTTTCGATGGTTCCATGTTGTAGAGAATTTCGTTCTACCCAATTTTGACCTATGGAAGTCCATATTTGGGCTTGGGATGAAGGATTTATGGAGCTTGGAAGCAATGGCCTCCATGGTTCCCATGGTTCTGTTCTCAGAAAATTTGGAGAAGAAGAACAGTCACAGCGCATCAAATCTTCATTCCTCAGCGCATGGAAATCTTTATTTCCACAGCGCATCAAATCTTCATTCCTCAGCGCATGGAAATCTTTATTCCCACAGCCGCATCAAATCTTCATTCCTCAGCGCATGGAATCTTTATTCCCGCAGCGCATCAAATCATCACTTCCCACGGCGCATGATTTATTTATTTCCCAATCACTTCTCACAGCCAAGGCGCATGAGTTATTTATTTCTCAATCACTTCCCACAGCCAAGGCGCATGATTTATTTATTTCCCAATCACTTCCCACAGCCAAGGCGCATGATTTATTTATTTCCCAATCACTTCTCACAGCCAAGGCGCATGAGTTATTTATTTCCCAATCACTTCCCACAGCCAAGGCGCATGATTTATTTATTTCCCAATCACTTCTCACAGCCAAGGCGCATGAGTTATTTATTTCCCAATCACTTTCCACAGCCAAGACGCATGATTTATTTATTTCCCAATCACTTCTCACAGCCAAGGCGCATGAGTTATTTATTTCCCAATCACTTCCCACAGCCAAGGCGCATGATTTATTTATTTCCCAATCACTTCTCACAGCCAAGGCGCATGAGTTTATTTATTTCCCACAGATTCCCTCAGGCGCATGAGTTTATTTATTTCCCACAGCTTCCCTGAGTTTATTTATTTCTCACAGCCACCTTCCTCAGGCGCATGGATTATTTATTTCCCAATCTTATTTCACAGCGCATGATATTTATTTCCCAATCTCATTCCTCAGGCGCATGGATTATTCATTTCTCAATCTTATTCCACAGCGCATGAGATTCTTTATTTCCCAAACATTATTTATTTTCCAATGTTTATTTTCCGAATTTGGCATTAATTAACATTGATTGTTATCTTGATTAATTATTGATCATGCGTTCCTAGATGGAACTAAGAGACTGGCTAGTCGTCTTATTGAAATGAATGAATGAGACACGTTCATATTAAGTATGAACTGCTATAATCGATTGGCCGATCCCGAATATTGACATACAGGCACACATGCAGGCTTCAATTTATTTATTTATTTATTTTACTATAAAAGAAGCATGTATACTTTATGGTCAAGGCATGATTGTTCCGTGGTTAGTTTGGATTGTTGCATTACGCTATGTAAGACCTACAACCTAACCGCACGGGCATCGTTGTAGAGTTGTGCATATCGTACCCCGTACGAAAGTACTCATTCCGAATGACCATGATCCACGGCATGGGATTTCACTCAACGTAGAGACTACTAAGTTAAATAAAATAATGATTGCATGGAGAGAATGGATTCCCGAGTTCTTATATGGCAGCCCTCTTTGGGACTATTAGTGCCCAACAGGCCGGCTGGTTCCCACAGATACTGCAAATCTGCCACACGGACAGGGAGCGGTATCTGCTTATATTATTGTATATTGTATATTGATGACGGGCGTCCCGCTGGGACTCGTCTAATTCATGATTGGCGCAATTGATTGATTGGATCGACTAGCCTTGCTTGTCCATAGTAAGAACTGAGGAATCTTTATTGCATAATTCCAAGATAACTTGGGACTCACAGTAGTAAGCCGTAGGAGTTGGATGGCCGTTTAAGTTAATTTGTTTGTATACTGTACCTACTCTGTTAACTAACTGAGATGATCAGAGCATCAGGACATGACGGGCCAACTTCTGTCCTTGTTTGGTTGGGAGGTTGGTTCGAAGTGTCGTGATGTGATGTGAATCCCAGTAGCAAGCAGAGATCTATTATTATATTCTCTTATTCACTAGTTTAATGCCTCATATCGTGCTTCCTTGCGGTACTTGCTATTAGAGGTCTAACCTCTCTGGTTTTGCATGGCCAGATTTAGAGCCGGTTCCCGAGGACTCAGCTTACTTCTACCTCCAAGATGGTCAATACTAGAGGAATGATCGCATGAGGACTCGAGTGGGTTCCTTACTTCTCCGCTCGTTTTGTTACTTACTTTATATTTTGCCGTTTGGCACCGACATGTTAGTCGGATTGTCTTGTACTTACTTTTACATAATTGTAACTAAAGTCAGACTGCAGCTGATAACAATTGTGTATATTTTTGCTACATCAGATCTGGCTATGTTTTGTAAAGCCAGATATCAAGAACATTTTGACAGAGCGTTTGGGACGCCTTACTGCTTTATCTTACATGTTCTCTATTACCGTTTCTTGTTCGAATGATTGAGACAATAGATGTGAAGTGACCATAGTGAGACCTTTATGTAGTATGCACCCCCTCGTCTGGTTAGACAGCATTGATCGTATTATACGGTATTCATCTACCCGTAATACGTAGCTGGCTGAGTCATTCCCCCGCTCTCCAGTATTCTGGTTCTGGGGCGTGACAAGGTTTTAGTGGTGGCCCATGCAGGTCTGATTTCAGACTTGTGGGGTGTTTTAATTTATAGGATGTCTCAATCACACATGTTTTCCCTTGATCTCCTGATTCGTATTCTCGATTCTAGCTTGACATTCCGGTATCCTTTGACTTCATTGATCTTCCCTGTCCGACCGTTTGATTATTCTCTTGTCCCTTTTCTTAGGGGCACCTCGTCCGCATCTGTCAGGATTGGGCAACAACAACAAGGGCAACATGGGCAACCTGACCAGGTTGGTCAGCAACAAGAGCCAGTACAACCTCAAGAGGCTATTCAAGAAGAGGTGATAGTGGAACCAGCAGTTGGACCACAGTATCCGGAGGTTCCAACACCACCAATAGTTCCACCTACCCCAGTGGAAGTGGACACACCAGCCCTTCTGGAGATCATGAGAGGGATGATGGCTACTCAGCAACATCAGATGTTAGCCCAGCAGCGCATGCACGCCCAGTTACAAGAGCAGAATGTACTACTTAACCAAGGATTGCAGACAGCTTTGGAAAGAGGGGCAAGGCCAGATTCAGGAGCATCAGCCAGGTTTTGCAAGTACAACCCCCGTCGTTTCGAGGGCACGGAGGATGCCATCTTAGCAGATGCATGGCTTAAGGACATTGAGGCTATTTTGACAGCCGCTAAGGTGCCGGCAGAAGAACGTGTGGATCTAGTGAAGCTGTTACTTCAAGATCTCGCACGTGATTGGTGGGAATCAGAGGAGGTAGGCATCAGACGTCCTGTGGCTTGGGACGATTTTACAGCAAGATTCAAGACGAAGTACTATGGAGTTGTGGCGCAGTTTGAGCTACAACAGAAGTTTATCAACCTCAGACAGGCTGGCAAGACTGTAGATGCTTATGCAGCAGAGTTCTGCAGATTGAGTAGGTTCGCCCCAGAGATGGTAGCAACAGAGAGCCAGAGGGCTATGAGGTTCTAGCAAGGGTTTCATCTTGAGCTCTTGCAATTGATAGAGGGGCACAATTACCAGACTTTTGATGAAGTATTGACGGCAACTCGAAGGCATGAGATAACCATTCAGAGGCTTGCGGCAAGGGCTGGAGGTCAGAAGAGATCCCACAGTCAGATTGAAGGAGGAGGGGGAGCAGCTCCCCGAACAACAGCACCGTCCCTTGGCATCCGCATTCATGATGAGGCAATGCGAGGGCCAGCACCACCACCAAGGCAGCAGCAACAGCATCAGAGGAAGAACCAGCAACCCCCAGCGGGCTGCACTTATTGCGGGAAGATAGGGCACACTAGAGATGTGTGTCGGACATTGAACGGGCTGTGTCTGATATGTGGAAATCCAGGTCATCGGGTTACCACATGTCCCATGAATTCGAGGTCAGGAGGACCAGTACAACAGTTTCCTGCTCTGCCAGCACCAGGGACAGGACAGTATCGAGGACCAGCGGTAGCAGTGAGGCCGTTGGCACAGCGCCCGTTCATGACGCAGGCTCAGATGTTTCGGCAGCAGGGACCGCCGATGCAACAACACCAGCATAGACCACCCCAGCATCACCAAGACAGGGGCCAGCGGCAGCACCAGGCTAGGCCGCAGCATGGGAACCAGCAAGGAGGCCGAGGGCAGGCATTCACTCTGTCCTTGGAAGAGGCATTGGCATCAGGAGATGTTGTGGCAGGTAACATTCTCGTCGCCTCATATCCCGCAGTAGCATTGTTTGATTCGGGAGCATCACACTCATTTATATCTGCACAATTTGCAACACGGCTAGGAATGGAGTTTGAGGCATTGCCAGGGAGGTTGAATATACTCACTGGTAATGGGCTCGTAGGAGTTAGTAGAGTTATTCTAGCGTGTAGCGTTGTAGTTTGCGGGCATTCCTTACCCGCCCGGTTGATAGAATTTCCTGTTGGAAATTTCGACGTTATCTTAGGCATGGACTGGCTGAAAGACAGTCATGCGACAATAGATTGTCGTAGAGGGAGTGTATCTTTTGATATTCCAGGCGTGAAGCGGTTTACCTTAGTCAGATCAGAGGCAACTCAGCAAGAGCAGGGAGTAGTGACGGCAATGGAAGAAGTTCAAGTCCCGAAGGTAGTTGAAGAGTTTTTAGACGTATTTCCTGAAGAACTTCCAGGTCTACCACCGGTTAGAGATATTGAGTTCAGTATAGAATTGGCACCTGGAACTAAACCGATATCAGATCGGGTTTACAGAATGGCGGATTCAGAGCAGGCCAAGGTATATCAGCACATAGAGGAACTGAAGGAGAAGAAGTTCATCCAAGCTAGCGTGTCACCCTGGGCAGCACCAGTGGTACTTGTGGGGAAGAAGGTTGGATCATCCAGATTGTGTATTGATTACAGGAAGCTTAATGCGACAACGGTGAAGAACAAGTACCCACTACCCAGGATCGACGACTTATTTGATCAGTTGAGCAGGGCCAGAGTTTTCTCCAAGATAGATCTTCGCTCAGGGTATCATCAAGTGAGGGTTCGGAAGGAGGACATTCCCAAGACAGCATTCAGGTCGAAGTATGGGCATTATGAATTCTTAGTAATGCCGTTTCGTTTGACCAATGCTCCAGCAATCTTTATGGATTTGATGAATCGCATCTTTATGCCGTACTTGGATCAATTTGTCGTTGTGTTTCTCGACGACATTCTTGTATATTCAACTAGTGAAGAGGAGCATGAAGACCACCTCAGGAAAGTGTTACAGGTTCTGAGAGAGAACCAGTTGTATGCCAAGCTCAGCAAGTGTGAGTTCTGGACGAATCACATTTCATTATTGGGTCATATCATATCAGGAGCTGAAGTAGCAGTGGATCCCAAGAAGGTAGAAGCAGTAGAAAGTTGGCCAGTACCCAAGACCGTAGCAGATGTGCGGAGTTTCTTGGGATTGGCAGGATATTACAGAAGGTTTGTATCAGACTTTGCAAGGCTTTCAGCACCCATGACTCGCTTGACACGGAAGGACGTGCCATTCGTCTGGTCGGCAGAATGCCAGGCATCATTTGAGAATCTGAAGCAGAAGTTGATATCAGCGCCTATTCTTACATTGCCAGTTGGACCCGGAGGTTTTACTGTTTATTGTGATGCATCAGGTAAAGGACTTGGATGTGTCCTCATGCAACATGGGAAGGTGATAGCATATGCATCTAGGCAGCTTCGGAACCACGAGAAGAATTACCCAACTCATGATTTGGAGTTAGCAGCAGTAGTGTTTGCCTTGAAGCTTTGGAGACATTACTTATATGGTGACCGAGTGGAGATGTACACAGATCATAAAAGTCTGAAGTACATCTTTACTCAGAAGGAACTGAACATGAGGCAGAGAAGATGGTTGGAGTTGATCAAGGATTACGACGTGGAGCTTCAGTATCATCCAGGCAAGGCTAATGTGGTAGCAGACGCTCTCAGCAGGAGAGGCGGCGCATTTATGTTAACAACACAGAAGCATATCTTAGAAGACCTTCAGGAGATGGGTATCGAGGTTTTACTTCCTAGTGATGTAGGAGTTCTGGCGAGTCTACAAGTTCAATCCAACTTGGTAGATAGGATCAAGGCAGCTCAGGCGCAAGACCCAAGGATTCAGAAGCTTAGGACAGAATGTGAGTCAGGACTCAGGAAGGAGATGAGAATTCATGAAGATGGTACGCTTAGGTTTGGATCACGTCTATGTGTACCTAGTGGAGATATCAGACAGGAGGTTATGGCAGAAGCTCACAGTTCTCAGTACTCTGTACACCCTGGAGGGACCAAGATGTACCAAGATATCAAGCAGCACTTCTGGTGGAACGGGATGAAGAGGGAGATAGCTAGATTCGTTTCCCGTTGCTTGGTATGTCAGCAAGTGAAGGCAGAGCAGCAGAGGCCAGCTGGATTATTGCAACCGCTTCCTATCCCGGAATGGAAGTGGGAGCATATTACAATGGACTTTGTGACCGGTTTATCGAGATCCCCAAGTGGTAAGGATGCTATTTGGGTAATCGTAGATCGGCTTACGAAGGTGGCACATTTTCTTCCTTTTAGAGTAGGTCAATCTACGGAGAAGTTGGCAGAATTATATATGCAGCAGATAGTCAGACAGCATGGGGTCCCAGTCAGTATTGTGTCAGACAGAGATACCCGTTTTACATCACATTTCTGGAAGAGCTTACATCATAGCTTGGGTACCAAGTTAAGATTTAGCACGGCTTACCATCCACAGACGGACGGGCAATCAGAAAGAACAATTCAGACTTTAGAAGACATGTTGCGAGCTTGTACCCTAGATTTTGGAGGATCTTGGGAGAGCCACCTGCACTTAGTCGAGTTCTCGTACAATAACAGTTATCAAGCAAGTATCCAGATGGCGCCATTTGAAGCACTATATGGTAAGAAGTGTAGGTCGCCACTAGCGTGGGACGATATTGGGGAGAGAAAGATGCTCGGCCCAGAATTGATTGTTCAGACGGTTGAAGTGGTTAAAGGAATTAGAGAGCGACTTCGAGTTGCGCAGGATCGGCATCGTCATTGGGCAGACCAGCATCGTAGGCCGTTAGAGTTTTCTGTTGGGGACCACGTATTCTTGCGGATCTCACCTACCCGTGGGGTCATTAGATTTGGCATTCGCGGGAAGTTGAGTTCTCGATACGTGGGCCCGTTTGTTATTCTTGATCGGGTAGGCGATGTTGCTTATCGTTTATCCCTTCCACCTTCGTTACGAGAGGTGCATGACGTATTTCATGTATCTCAATTGCGAAGGTATGTATCGGACCCTAGCCATGTCCTTGATCATTCTGAGCTGGTTGTTGGTACCAACCTGTCTTACGAGGAACAGCCTGTGTCTATTTTGGACCGAAGAGAGAAGGTACTCAAGAACCGAACAATTAACCTTGTCCGGGTTGCTTGGGGTCATCACTCTTTGGGGGAGTCAACGTGGGAACGTGAGGATGATATCCGATCACGGTATCCGCACCTGTTTGACTCACAAGGTATATCTCTTTCTGTATACCTTGATTGCCTTAACCCCTCATGCTTGTCACGTTGTAAGTAGAATTGCTTGGTGTCGTAGAATGTTCAGCATGGATATGTTTTTTACTGTTAATATTGTGGAATGATTGCTTACTCTAATTGATCGTGCTTAGATTAGTTTAGCTTCGATGTTTCTATCATGTTTGGATCTGAAATTCCGAGGACGGAATTTTTCTAAGGAGGGTAGAGATGTCACTTCCCGTTCCCAGAATACGTATTCTAAATACATGTACTGCTGGAATTTATTCATTTAATATTTATCATGTATTGTTCTGTATTTAATTTCCTTTTATTTCCTGCTAATTATTTTCTGCATTTTATTTCTGCAATTTACTTTCTGCTTTTATACTCTGCTTTAGCTTGCTATGGGTTCAGCTCAGATTGGTTTAATTGTGTTGGTTCATCATGAACCGAAATAAACCCCCACCTACCACCACCCCTTCATTTAAAGCCCAAAACCATTTCTCTCTCTTCATTACTTCTTTCCATTTCACTTCTTCTTCCTCATAACTCTCCCACCAACCTAGTAGAGATAGGCAAGTGCCAACTTGCTTCTTGATGGATTCCCATTTTTATTGTTCCATCATCTTCCTCATTTGATTCTAAGTCTCTTTAGTACATAGCATTTTCGATTTCAATGGCTTATTTGTTGTAGATCTAAGTTTGATACATTTTCGGATTTCTTAGGTTTTGATCTAGTAAACCTTGTTATCTTCAAGTTTCAATGGTTCCATGTTGTAGAGAATTTCGTTCTACCCAATTTTGACCTATGGAAGTCCATATTTGGGCTTGGGATGAAGGATTTATGGAGCTTGGAAGCAATGGCCTCCATGGTTCCCATGGTTCTGTTCTCAGAAAATTTGGAGAAGAAGAACAGTCACAGCGCATCAAATCTTCATTCCTCAGCGCATGGAAATCTTTATTCCCACAGCGCATCAAATCTTCATTCCTCAGCGCATGAAAATCTTTATTCCCACAGCCGCATCAAATCTTCATTCCTCAGCGCATGGAATCTTTATTCCCGCAGCGCATCAAATCATCACTTCCCACGGCGCATGATTTATTTATTTCCCAATCACTTCTCACAGCCAAGGCGCATGAGTTATTTATTTCTCAATCACTTCCCACAGCCAAGGCGCATGATTTATTTATTTCCCAATCACTTTCCACAGCCAAGGCGCATGATTTATTTATTTCCCAATCACTTCTCACAGCCAAGGCGCATGAGTTATTTATTTCCCAATCACTTTCCACAGCCAAGGCGCATGATTTATTTATTTTCCAATCACTTCTCACAGCCAAGGCGCATGAGTTATTTATTTCCCAATCACTTCCCACAGCCAAGGCGCATGATTTATTTATTTCCCAATCACTTCTCACAGCCAAGGCGCATGAGTTATTTATTTCCCAATCACTTCCCACAGCCAAGGCGCATGATTTATTTATTTCCCAATCACTTCTCACAGCCAAGGCGCATGAGTTATTTATTTTCCAATCACTTCCCACAGCCAAGGCGCATGAGTTTATTTATTTCTCAATCCTTTCCCTCAGGCGCATGAGTTTATTTATTTTCCACAGATTCCCTCAGGCGCATGAGTTTATTTATTTTTCACAGCTTCCTGAGTTTATTTATTTCTCACAGCCACCTTCCTCAGGCGCATGGATTATTTATTTTCCAATCTTATTTCACAGCGCATGATATTTATTTCCCAATCTCATTCCTCAGGCGCATGGATTATTCATTTCTCAATCTTATTCCACAGCGCATGAGATTCTTTATTTCCCAAACATTATTTATTTCCCAATGTTTATTTTCCGAATTTGGCATTAATTAACATTGATTGTTATCTTGATTAATTATTGATCATGCGTTCCTAGATGGAACTAAGAGACTGGCTAGTCGTCTTATTGAATTGAATGAATGAGACACGTTCATATTAAGTATGAACTGCTATAATCGATTGGCCGATCCCGAATATTGACATACAGGCACACATGCAGGCTTCAATTTATTTATTTATTTATTTTACTATAAAAGAAGCATGTGTACTTTATGGTCAAGGCATGATTGTTCCGTGGTTAGTTTGGATTGTTGCATTACGCTATGTAAGACCTACAACCTAACCGCACGGGCATCGTTGTAGAGTTGTGCATATCGTACCCCGTACGAAAGTACTCATTTCGAATGACCATGATCCACGGCATGGGATTTCACTCAACGTAGAGACTACTAAGTTAAATAAAATAATGATTGCATGGAGAGAATGGATTCCCGAGTTCTTACATGGCAGCCCTCTTTGGGACTATTAGTGCCCAACAGGCCGGCTGGTTCCCACAGATACTGCAAATCTGTCACACGGACAGGGAGCGGTATCTGCTTATATTATTGTATATTGTATATTGATGACGGGCGTCCCGCTGGGACTCGTCTAATTCATGATTGGCGCAATTGATTGATTGGATCGACTAGCCTTGCTTGTCCATAGTAAGAACTGAGGAATCTTTATTGCATAATTCCAGGATAACTTGGGACTCACAGTAGTAAGCCGTAGGAGTTGGATGGTCGTTTAAGTTAATTTGTTTGTGTACTGTACCTATTCTGTTAACTAACTGAGATGATCAGAGCATCAGGACATGACGGGCCAACTTCTGTCCTTGTTTGGTTGGGAGGTTGGTTCGAAGTGTCGTGATGTGATGTGAATCCCAGTAGCAAGCAGAGATCTATTATTATATTCTCTTATTCACTAGTTTAATGCCTCATATCGTGCTTCCTTGCGGTACTTGCTATTAGAGGTCTAACCTCTCTGGTTTTGCATGGCCAGATTTAGAGCCGGTTCCCGAGGACTCAGCTTACTTCTACCTCCAAGATGGTCAATACTAGAGGAATGATCGCAGGAGGACTCGAGTGGGTTCCTTACTTCTCCGCTCGTTTTGTTACTTACTTTATATTTTGCCGTTTGGCACCGACATGTTAGTCGGATTGTCTTGTACTTACTTTTACATAATTGTAACTAAAGTCAGACTGCAGCTGATAACAATTGTGTATATTTTTGCTACATCAGATCTGGCTATGTTTTGTAAAGCCAGATATCAAGAACATTTTGACAGAGCGTTTGGGACGCCTTACTGCTTTATCTTACATGTTCTCTATTACCGTTTCTTGTTCGAATGATTGAGACAATAGATGTGAAGTGACCATAGTGAGACCTTTATGTAGTATGCACCCCCTCGTCTGGTTAGACAGCATTGATCGTATTATACGGTATTCATCTACCCGTAATACGTAGCTGGCTGAGTCATTCCCCCGCTCTCCAGTATTCTGGTTCTGGGGCGTGACAGAGGTTTTCTCTGTTTCTCTTCTGCATCCCCATCAACAAAAAGAGAGGGACAAAGTATTCATATTCTTCTTTGTCATTAAGGATCGTAGCAAGTTGGAAGATCGAACCCCATAAAAGGACGACCGCTTCAAGAACCATCAAGCCTAGCAATGGATTCAGGTACGCTTCCGCAATTTTTATTATGTTCTTCATCTCATGAATCGACATGGTACAATAAATATCTCACATTCTTCACTTCTTCTATTAGGATCCTTGAATTTGGAAACACAACTTTATCACCTCCCTCTTCACTATGGTTAGGGTGGCTGAGCCAATTGTTGTTGTTGTTAGTCCTTTGGTTTTTATTCATATCCTACAGTGTTGGATATATCATGCCCTCCTGCGTTTACATGTCATCTGAAACAAGTAAATTCAAGTAAGTTGCACACAAGATATATTAATATTTATATTTTAATTAATTTTTTTTAAAATTTTAAGTAATTATAATTTGTATAAATATATGTGAAAAAAGAGAAAATTTTGGATTAAGCAGAAAAAGGAGATAAATTTAATTTAGAATTATTATTTTCCATCATCATCATCATTATTATTATTATTAATTTATAAAGAGCTTAGACGGTTCATTTTTAGTCATTTTTAAGCCACATTATATTAGGAGAGAGAGAGAGAGAGAGAGAGAGAGAGAGAGAGAGAGAGAGAGATTTGGAATTCTAGCAATGTTTTATTATATAATGAATAATAGAGAATAGCTCTGACCTCAACTATATTTTAATGACTCTTGCGCTTGCTGAAATTTGTTTGTTGAAATCTTAAGCAAATGTTAGAAATTGTGGGATTCCAGTAACAAAAGAATCTTATGAACATTAACAGTTCCATTATCGTATAGTACGTAGGTGTCCGGCTTGTAGCTCATGCGAAAAGCAGCATGGACACCGGGTGGAACCGAAATGATTCGAACACCGGGAGGAGGACGTCGTTGTCGGAGGAGGAGAAGGCGTCGTCGGCGGAGCAGGAGGGGAAAGGCCTCTGGCATAGCACGAGAGGGGGGGGGGGGGGGGGGGGGGGGGGGGTGACGGGGGGTGGGGGGGGGGGGGGAGGGGGACGGCGGTGGCTCTGCCCTCGTCGGCACCGGATGTGCACCTGCGGATGCCAAATATCATTTTTTATTTTAATTAGATTATAAATTCTATTCTTGCATATGAAATATCATGTAATCTTTATGCGCCGGCATAATGTTTGTTTCTGTTAAAAGAAAATCCTAGAAATAAATTAGCATTAGATTGAATAATTGAAGAAAAATAAACAGGAAGTATATATGTGCGACTTCAATCACTGCTTTTGGAATAGTAGCTGCAAGCCTGCATGCAACTGATGGGCTTTTCCAAAGTCTTATTCCGTCTGAAACTGCACCTACAGGCTACAGCCAACATCTGTGTTGAGCAAGGCCCGGGCCCTATATATTAGACTTTCCAATGCAAAATAATTTTATTCATTATGTATGGAGAAAAAACGTATCGAGAAAAAAAATGTTGCCATAAATCACACGTAAAGCACTGATTTTAAATTACGACACTGTCCCTGGGACATGGTGCCATACACATAAAATTGCTTGTTAGTTTAAATATGTGGCATCAATCCGCAATAAGTCCATGATGTATGAAATATAAATGAGCAGTACTACGTTGTCCGTGGTTAGAAGTCCTCACCCACAGGCCATATGGCTTACATACACGCCAAACAAGTCCAAAAGTTCCCACTGTATGGGTCACATGGACAACAGAAGCTTCTCTTTGCCAAAAGGAACAATACTAGGAATATGCCCCTATCCATCAGTCTTGGCTTGCGTGGCACTGGCAGCAGTGTGACTCCTTTCCCATGGTATATTATTGTTCAAGTTAACTTTAGTAGTAACTTAACATAGACTTAAGAGTGAGAAGATGGCAAAGTTATAAGGTATATCCCTTTCTTCATACCTTCACCCTTACCTTTTTTTTTGGTTATTATGAGGGGGATAGGGTATAAAACTAACTCATGACACAAATCATATACCAAACAGAATATATATTATTATTTTAAGTTATTTGGTCGGTCGATGATACATGTTTGATTGTTTTTAAATTAATATACAACTAGTCTAATTTTTTTTAAAAAAATTCTTCTGTTTGTCGTTCAAAAATGGTGGTAATAGTAAAATTCTTACTTGCATTTAATTTTGGCTATAAGAAGCCGTATTGAGATGACACCTCACTATTGGACAATTTGTTTGCTTGACTAGTCAAGATATGGAAGATGAGAGTTGCAGCTTCACTTGCGACTGTATTTATAAGTCAATGAGTTGTTGACTTAAAATTTCATCTGTAGGGGATTGGGAAGACCATAAACAGTCTTCCAAATAAAATTCATTGGTATAAAAAGTTGTCACGACCCGCACCCTGAAGAGGGGCACGAGCACGTGGTTACGTCCAGCCTACGCCGCAGTATCGGCGGTAGAACGCTGTATATAGGGTCTGTAAATGCCTACGACTAACAGTTAAAATATACCTGTACAGTATATACATCACAGGGTAACAAAATAGAATATAGAACTACAGTCTGATAAGCTAGCTGGATCGCAGTCCAGCCAAACCTAGCTAACCTACACTACTCAGGAAGTACAAAATCTAGTGGCTCCACTATAAGGCCACGATCTAAGGCTACACCATCTGACTCGAGCCCATAATAGGTCGGGCAATCAGCCTCTGAATCATCTGAAAAATATCATAACGGTATCCTGTCAGGAAAATGAGCAAGTACAAACACTAACAGCAGTTCCATGTGAATTGACAAATTCTATAAGAGACAGTATAATGAACTACAAGACAAAGATATACGAAGACTTGGGAACCATTCAGAAGTCGAGTTACAACCCTTAAACCAAACAAGGACCGGGGTTGTAACTCTTCTCCCGAGCAGAACTTAGTCTCCAATCAAGGTACAATGTAAGGCTTGTAGAGCATGTGAGTAAATGAAATCATAGCATGGTGAGAAGTACAGAAAGTAAACTGAACTGGAATATAAGATACGACAATAAATGTAAAATGTGATTTGAATTATTAGAGCGTTATGTGATCGGCTTGGGAAACATGATCAGGCTTTCCATCCGACCGGCTATGAACAATGGGTACAATAGAACGGTAAGGCCGGTCACCATGGAAAGCTATGAACGATGTAGGGTCAGGCTTTACCCGTCGTGAGGCGAAGGTATAGCTATGAACAATGTATATTGTAGAACCATGTGGGAATTTGATCACACAACCACTAATAACTCCCCATCCCCGAATAGTACAAAGGATCTGGACATGACACGTCATGGCACGTGATTTCGTAAGAGGGTAGCAAATCCTCTTAGAAATCGGTGTCTATACAAGTACAGGGAACAAGACAGGGAGTGTACCCATATACCCAAAAATCCAGGAACAACATCTCATGTCAAGATCCAATGTGTACTAGTCCGTGAGCTATCGTGACCAAGAATCAAGTAAGACACTATGACTGAATCGTATATAGCAGATATCAAGACAATAAAAACTATCAGTGAATGTACTCGCCTGCTGTCCTGAGCTGTATGGTATATCAATGCTCAGAGTGGTATCAGAAGACCTAAATATGAGATACTGTAAGTTAATTTAGGTTTAAACAAGTTTAGGAATGATTTACAATGAATGATATGCAATCTAGGTCAAACTAGGTCTCACTGAGTCACACTAAGTCCTGTCAAGTCAATCTAGGTCAAATCAAGTTATATCAAGTCAATCTAAGCCTAACCAAGTCAATCCTAGGTCATACCAGGCATCACGGGTCAAAACAAGTCGAAGAAAGTCAAACGGGATCAAGAGTTGGCCTACAGTTGACTTTCGGTCAACTGGTCAACTCTGGTCAACTCTGGTCAACTCTAGGTCAACTCTAGGTCAAACTGGTCAAATGTTGACTAACAGTTGATTTTTGGTCAACTGGTCAACTCTAGTTTGGATTTGGTGAAATCTAGACAAAGTGTTGACTCGCGGTTGACTTTTGGGTAAAAAGTCAACTCTGGGTCAACCGAGCCAAAAATCGGCTCAAATATGACATTTGTGGGGTGTACCCAACATGCCACCCAAGTTTCAAGTCAATCCGACTACCCGAACTCCGATTCATTCTCAAACTCCTATTCTCCTTCTCATTCTCCTTCCTATTCTCCTTCCTCATTCTCCTTCCCATTCTCCTTCCTATTCTCCTTCCTCATTCTCCTTCCCATTCTCCTTCTCATTCTCCTTCCTATTCTCCTTCCTCATTCTCCTTCCCATTCTCCTTCCTATTCTCCTTCCTCATTCTCCTTCCCATTCTCCTTCTCCTTCCTATTCTCCTTCCTATTCTCCTTCTCATTCTCCTTCCCATTCTCCTTCCTATTCTCCTTCCTCATTCTCCTTCCCATTCTCCTTCTCATTCTCCTTCCTATTCTCCTTCCTCATTCTCCTTCTCATTCTCCTTCCTATTCTCCTTCCTATTCTCCTTCTCATTCTCCTTCCTATTCTCCTTCCTCATTCTCCTTCCCATTCTCCTTCTCATTCTCCTTCTCATTCTCCTTCCTATTCTCCTTCCTCATTCTACTTCTCATTCTGACACATACATATCTATATATATATATACAGACACATACACGCATATATATAAATACACACTCTCAACACCACTACCACTCTCCTCTACACACACAAATACACATGTATATATATATATATATACCTCTCTAAAAAGGATAAATCCATAAATAATCCTTAAACTATATTTCTAGGAAAAATCTACAAATTTGTGGGCAAATGGAAGAGGATATTCCCCTCTTCATTTAATGTGGAAGAACTATATGCAAAAGAGAATTAATGGAGAAAATATGAACATACCTAGATGTAGGTTGGAGGAAGAAGAAGAAGCTTGAGGAGAAAATGAAATTGGAAGAGAGAGAGAGAGTGAGTGACTTAGTGGAGAAGAAAGATTGGGAGGGTGGGGGGGGGGGGGGGGGGGGGGGGGGGGGGGGGCTGCCTATAGGTGGCCGGCCAACATGGTTGGGTGAGGGGCACTTGTAAATTACAAGTTTGCCCCTCCCTAAGCCTAATATTAATTAAATTCCAAATTAGGTTTAGGAAGTTGCTAAAAATAAATAAAAATCATAATTAAACTAAATTACTCATGGAAAACTAGTTCAAACTCTTAAACCCTAATTTTTAGTGTGGTGGGCCATGGCTCGCTAACAGGCTAATTACAGCTCAAGTCGAAATTCACCGGGGTCCCGAATTAACTCGGAATGCGATGAAATTCGAACCCGACTCCTATAATAATTAAATAATAATATTCATGAAATAAAATTCCTAAAAATAATATAAAATGGAAAATTACCATTTTACCCCTAACTGGAAAAAGTGAGGGTGACAAGTCTATCCACCTTAAAAAAATTTCGTCCTCGAAATTAAAACCAAACAATAGTAAAATCTCAAAAGTCCAAGCAGGAATTAATTGACTAAATTTATAAAATTTAAAATTACTCTCAAATATAAGTCTATCCACCTTAAAAGAATCATCCAAAAACTTAAAACGAAGCAACACAGAAAATTTATGCAATTTGATAATCGTATGCGTCTGTCCAATAATCATGATACTCAGAATCTCCGTCATGCCAGTGAGCAAGGCTACGATAATCACAGAGTCCTCAGCTACGATACATACCTCTAGAATTATGGTATTTAAAATTTTCGCATTGCCGCTAGCTTGGCAGCGAAAACCTTAAATTCCCACACCCTAGGAATACGTCCATAGTCCGACTATATGTCCTCACTCTGCCTTCTAGCATGACCCTAGAGGATTCTAAAATCTCATAATCGAGGTGACCTAGCCCATACGACTTATCTCAGAAAATATCACATCATAGGGACAAAAATTTTATCAAACGATCAAGGAACATATGGAATCGAATTTCAAGACAGTTTATAAGAAGGCAAATGCGGAAAGGAGATCGAAAGATTGGAACCTGCTATCTGCTCTGCTTCTGCCTGAGTGGGCTCAACTGTCATGGCGAAAGCACGCCCTTGCTGGCCTCCTCTAGCCTGCTGCACTCCGTCCTGGCCTGCCTGTTTGGCTGCACGGGCAGTACAGTTTTTCACCTGGTGGTCTGGAGCTCCACAGAATAAACAAACTCCCTGCTTCATCCTACAATCCTCTCGAGTGTGCCCCATCTTCTTGCAGAAGGCACACTGGATGGCCTGTCTCTGGCCCTGTCCCTGGTGCTGCTGGGCACGCGTCGGTGCCTGCTGGATCTGCAACAGAGGCTGCTGCTGAAATGGCCTCTGCTGCTGCTGCTGAATGTGGGGGCGCTTGGCCGGTCCCGCACTGGAACTCGCCCCCATAGTATCTCCGCTCCTCTTCGGCTTGAGGCCGAAGTCCTCTTCAGCGATCTGCGCGTCCATCAATATCTGATCGAACGTCGCGTCACGGCGACCTGAGGTGCGGGTGCACACTGCATAAATAAGTCCCCTGTGGAACTTACGAGCCTTCTGCCCCTCATCCTGGATCATACCGGGAGCGAACCTGCTCAGGCGGAAGAACTCAGCTGCATACTCGTCCACCGACGAGTTCCCCTGAACTAGACCCACGAACTGGCCCTCCAATGCTGTAAGAGCCACGTCCGGGAAGAACTTCTCCTTGAAGAGCCTCCTGAAGTTCTCCCAAGTCAGCCCTCTCACCGACGCACGAGGATCCGTGCGGTACCATGTCAGCGCAATGTCGAAGAATCGGCTGGCTGCGGCCGAAACCCAAAGCGCTCTAGGAAGCTCTGCCAGCTCCATGCTCCGCTCTACATCCTCTAGCCAATCGTCTGCGTAAAGGATACCCTCCGTGCCTGTGAAGTCCCTGGAGCTCATCTTCCTGAAGTCCAATACTGTCCCCGGCCTGGACTGCTGCTGGCTCGGCTGCTGGCCCGTAGGGCCCTGCACCGTACCCGGTGCCACTCTCTCTACCGCTGCTAGTACAAGCTGATGCGAGTTCTCCATACTCTGCCTCAGCATCTCCATCTGTCGGTGTGACACCTCTGACTGGCGCTGCGATGCCTCTGCCTGGGCCCGCTGTGTCTCCATCATCTGCTGAAGGAGAAGGAACATGTGATGTGTATCCGTCGGTATCGGTGGTAGTGGCGGCAGTATCTCTGGAAGAACGGCCGTAACCCTCTGGGGTGGAGGTGGTAGACCTCCCTGCGCAACTGCCTGGGTCTCTGGAATAGTAGAATCACTGGGGGCAGTCTCATGAACCTCCTCCTCGGCCTGATCAGATCTCTCAGGCAAGCTACTCGATCCAGAGGCCTGCGGATGTGTCTTCGTCATCCTGGAGACGAATTGAAACAAAGAGATCAATATGGCACATGAGTAGATTATCAAAGAAGGACAGTTAATTTAATACAAGGGGAGTAATCATGATAATCAAAGATCAGAAATTTCCTAGGTGTGATTGAGAAACTCCTATCATGTCCTAGGTCCTACGTCCTAATCGTAGGCTCGTAATTAGTACTCTAAGTCGAGCACCATTACGAGATCGCACTAATTGCGACACCGGACCTGCGTGGGCCACCACAAAAACGTGTCACGACCCGCACCCTGAAGAGGGGCACGAGCACGTGGTTATGTCCAGCCTACGCCGCAGTATCGGCGGTAGAACGCTGTATATAGGGTCTGTAAATGCCTACGACTAACAGTTAAAATATACCTGTACAGTATATACATCACAGGGTAACAAAATAGAATATAGAACTACAGTCTGATAAGCTAGCTGGATCGCAGTCCAGCCAAACCTAGCTAACCTACACTACTCAGGAAGTACAAAATCTAGTGGCTCCACTATAAGGCCACGATCTAAGGCTACACCATCTGACTCGAGCCCATAATAGGTCGGGCAATCAGCCTCTGAATCATCTGAAAAATATCATAACGGTATCCTGTCAGGAAAATGAGCAAGTACAAACACTAACAGCAGTTCCATGTGAATTGACAAATTCTATAAGAGACAGTATAATGAACTACAAGACAAAGATATACGAAGACTTGGGAACCATTCAGAAGTCGAGTTACAACCCTTAAACCAAACAAGGACCGGGGTTGTAACTCTTCTCCCGAGCAGAACTTAGTCTCCAATCAAGGTACAATGTAAGGCTTGTAGAGCATGTGAGTAAATGAAATCATAGCATGGTGAGAAGTACAGAAAGTAAACTGAACTGGAATATAAGATACGACAATAAATGTAAAATGTGATTTGAATTATTAGAGCGTTATGTGATCGGCTTGGAAAACATGATCAGGCTTTCCATCCGACCGGCTATGAACAATGGGTACAATAGAACGGTAAGACCGGTCACCATGGAAAGCTATGAACGATGTAGGGTCAGGCTTTACCCGTCGTGAGGCGAGGGTATAGCTATGAACAATGTATATTGTAGAACCATGTGGGAATTTGATCACACAACCACTAATAACTCCCCATCCCCGAATAGTACAAAGGATCTGGACATGACATGTCATGGCACGTGATTTCGTAAGAGGGTAGCAAATCCTCTTAGAAATCGGTGTCTATACAAGTACAGGGAACAAGACAGGGAGTGTACCCATATACCCAGAAATCCAGGAACAACATCTCATGTCAAGATCCAATGTGTACTAGTCCGTGAGCTATCGTGACCAAGAATCAAGTAAGACACTATGACTGAATCGGATATAGCAGATATCAAGACAATGAAAACTATCAGTAAATGTACTCGCCTGCTGTCCTGAGCTATATGGTATATCAATGCTCAGAGCGGTATCAGAAGACCTAAATATGAGATACTGTAAGTTAATTTAGGTTTAAACAAGTTTAGGAATGATTTACAATGAATGATATGCAATCTAGGTCAAACTAGGTCTCACTGAGTCACACTAAGTCCTGTCAAGTCAATCTAGGTCAAATCAAGTTATATCAAGTCAATCTAAGCCTAACCAAGTCAATCCTAGGTCATACCAGGCATCACGGGTCAAAACAAGTCGAAGAAAGTCAAACGGGATCAAGAGTTGGCCTACAGTTGACTTTCGGTCAACTGGTCAACTCTGGTCAACTCTAGGTCAACTCTAGGTCAAACTGGTCAAATGTTGACTAACAGTTGATTTTTGGTCAACTGGTCAACTCTAGTTTGGATTTGGTGAAATCTAGACAAAGTGTTGACTCGCGGTTGACTTTTGGGTAAAAAGTCAACTCTGGGTCAACCGAGCCAAAAATCGGCTCAAATATGACATTTGTGGGGTGTACCCAACATGCCACCCAAGTTTCAAGTCAATCCGACTACCCGAACTCCGATTCATTCTCAAACTCCTATTCTCCTTCTCATTCTCCTTCCTATTCTCCTTCCTCATTCTCCTTCCTATTCTCCTTCCTCATTCTCCTTCCCATTCTCCTTCTCATTCTCCTTCCTATTCTCCTTCCTCATTCTCCTTCCCATTCTCCTTCCTATTCTCCTTCCTCATTCTCCTTCCCATTCTTCTTCCCATTCTCCTTCCTCATTCTCCTTCCCATTCTCCTTCTCATTCTCCTTCCTATTCTCCTTCCTCATTCTCCTTCCCATTCTCCTTCTCATTCTCCTTCCTATTCTGCTTCCTATTCTCCTTCTCATTCTCCTTCCCATTCTCCTTCCTATTCTCCTTCCTCATTCTTCTTCCCATTCTCCTTCTCATTCTCCTTCCTATTCTCCTTCCTCATTCTCCTTCCCATTCTCCTTCTCATTCTCCTTCCTATTCTCCTTCCTATTCTCCTTCTCATTCTCCTTCCTATTCTCCTTCCTCATTCTCCTTCTCATTCTCCTTCCTATTCTCCTTCCTATTCTCCTTCTCATTCTCCTTCCTATTCTCCTTCCTCATTCTCCTTCTCATTCTCCTTCTCATTCTCCTTCCTATTCTCCTTCCTCATTCTCCTTCCCATTCTGACACATACATATCTATATATATATACAGACACATACACGCATATATATAAATACACACTCTCAACACCACTACCACTCTCCTCTACACACACAAATACACATGTATATATATATATATATACCTCTCTAAAAAGGATAAATCCATAAATAATCCTTAAACTATATTTCTAGGAAAAATCTACAAATTTGTGGGCAAATGGAAGAGGATATTCCCCTCTTCATTTAATGTGGAAGAACTATATGCAAAAGAGAATTAATGGAGAAAATATGAACATACCTAGATGTAGGTTGGAGGAAGAAGAAGAAGCTTGAGGAGAAAATGAAATTGGAAGAGAGAGAGAGAGAGTGAGTGACTTAGTGGACAAGAAAGATTGGGAGGGTGGGGGGGGGGGGGGCTGCCTATAGGTGGCCGGCCAACATGGTTGGGTGAGGGGCACTTGTAAATTACAAGTTTTCCCCTCCCTAAGCCTAATATTAATTAAATTCCAAATTAGGTTTAGGAAGTTGCTAAAATAAATAAAAATCATAATTAAACTAAATTACTCATGGGAAACTAGTCCAAACTCTTAAACCCTAATTTTTAGTGTGGTGGGCCATGGCTAGCTAACAGGCTAATTACAGCTCAAGTCGAAATTCACCGGGGTCCCGAATTAACTCGGAATGCGATGAAATTCGAACCCGACTCCTATAATAATTAAATAATAATATTCATGAAATAAAATTCCTAAAAATAATATAAAATGGAAAATTACCATTTTACTCCTAACTGGAAAAAGTGAGGGTGACAAAAGTAGTCCCATAAAATAGAGCATTTTCTAAACGAACAATAGCCAATTTGAATTGATCTTGTGACATACCTACTACAGAACGAATATCATTATTTTCAAATGATTCATATCATCAAGTGTACTCGTCGCAAATTTCACGCAGATCAAATGATCTGCAGTGATTCGATAGTCCTTACTTGTGCATCAAGAGAAATCACAATGAAAAAACGGATCTCATCATTAAACCCTTTTTTACTAATCTTATTTGATGATGTGCGTGTTTGTGTTTTCTTATAAAATGAAAGATGAGGTGTGCTTGCATTGTTAGTTTCATTTGGAGAAGGCTTATGCATTTGGCCTACCACACTTTCATCTCGGGTACATTGTAGGTTGGAGGGCAAAACAACTTACTCTATTGTACTTTTCGAAAATAAATACACCAACCCTCCTATGTTTCATGAGTATTACAGAGACTACCCCTATTTGAAACTAATTACACTCACCACCCCTCTCCTTTAGAAATTTTATAAAACATAGGGGTAGTTAGTGTTATATTTTTATAGAAAATAGAAACTATAGGGGTGGTCCGCGTAATTAGTTTCAAAGTAGGGGTAGTTTCTGTAATAAGTGTAAAACATAGGGATAGTTAACGTAATTTGCCCGTACTTTTCGGGACAACACACTTTTTCTTGGAGTCAATGCACAACTCATTACCAAAATTAATCTCTAAACCTAAATTACACCTAAAACTAACATAATCCAATTCAAGTCAAAGCAAACCTCCATATCTCCAAACAAGCTACTTCTCTCTTCTTCCTCTATGCTCTCCCCCAAATCTAGGTTTTTTTTTTAGATTATTAGATTTTATGTGTAATGCATATTTTCTTCTATTTTTCTTGTAAAAATCGATTAAGACACTAATTTGAAGTTTTTAACCCCATCAATACGAAGGTTCAAGTTTCGAAATAGGAATATGACATTTGGGACGGTGGATGATTGCAAGAATTTTCTGACTTCAAGATTGTCCAAAGTTCAACAGTCATGGTGCATAATTTAGACAATTCTGAAGACAAAGAACTATTTAATAAATACCTTGCATTGCTTCCAAGAAAAAAGAATTGGAGAGTAAAAAATAAAAAATATTTGTGTCCTCCTAAGGATGAAAGTATGGTGCCAATAACACCTGGCTTTTGAAGAAATGATCTACAAATAATTATTGGTGCATAAATTGGGACAAGCACGTCGAAATAAGATTCAATATGTAAATATCAAACTATGATTTGATATACGTGACAATTTGTTTAAGTTTCTTTTTCCATCCAATCGTGTCTTCAAAGAAAATAAAAGCGTCCATAGGTGTAGTCCGTTGGGTACACTGGGAGGTTCCGTGGAAATGGACACGTTCGAATCCTTCCTATACGTTGCTTGTCAGCCGGAAGTGTTAGTCTATTTGCAAACAATCGATAGAAAAAACTCAGTTGCAATCCCTAAGAAGAGATGCAAAGAATGCAGTTGCAATCCCTAAAAAAGAGATGCAAATAATGCAGTTGCAATCCCTAAAAAAGAGATGCAAATAATGCTGATTGCGTAGCCTAAACGATTAAAAAAATCGAATCGCGTTTGCAATAGCGGTTTCTCGAAGGCAACAAGAGATGATCAACAACAGTTGAGTCTCAGATTCTCGAAGGCAACAGAAAGAGGAAGGAAGAAGAAGAGCGGATCTCGCTGGGGTGTTGAACACCGGCGCTCAAAGCTATACCCGCAGTACGGATAAGCTCCCAGGAACCAGCAAGTTCAGGAGAACTTCTGGAACGCTCGTAAGTCAATATTTGAGACTTGAACGGGCTTCCTGGACTTAACAGATTCCCTCAACTCTCTTCTTGGTGCATCTTTCAAAGGAGGCCAAGGGGCTCTATTTATAGAGTGGAGTTGAGACTTCACCTCTTCTCCTATCCGATGTGGGACTAAAATACCAATACTCAAAAAAGAGTTTAATATTTTAGATCATCCCACAATCAGCATAGAAGTGTGCCAGTCCACGCCTACCCCCCGAACCCTCCCGTGCATGCACGAGACATCTTGGAGTCCGCGTCCGAGTCCGAGTCCGCACAACAAAAATTAACTTGCATCCTTGTTGGATTTAATCCTTTTTCCTTCTAGGAAAATACTTCCACATGGCACAAACTTGTGCCCCACTACACCTCATGTGCACACCTTAACACAAGCAATGCATTATATTGAGATACTCACCATTTGGTGTAGCCGATGTGGGACTATCTTTTCTAGTCCAAAGGCAAAAAACACCAACAATCCCCCACATATCTCAATATATGGGTTGAGCGTTCCCCACAGTGATTGTCCATCATGCATTAGGAGAGATGTCGCTACGACTTGAATCTTCCCGCATAGGTTAAATAACAGCATGATACAAGAATGGACTAAGCCTTGAATTCTGCACCATAACTGCAATTCTTCCTACTCACATAGTGACATCAACTGTGCTTCTGGCTGCACATTGAAGGCCTTGTGCCAGCCTGGTTTCAGTGTATAATTTTTGGGCGTCTACAAGTTTACCCTCAAGAGACGGCCTGATATCTCTGTCCATACACTATAGGTGAGTTCTATATAAAGAGTCATTGGCATGAAGCATTGCGCTTCTTTGCGGTGCTACGCCGCTATGACATGGCTGACAAAGCCAAGGCATTACCCCTACCTGGGAACCTCATCGTAGTGTCATACTACTGTAGCATGAGGTCTCAAGCCTCTTTGTAGTGCCAAACTACCCAGCATGAAGCCTTGCGCTCCCTTGTGGTGTTACGCCACTATGACATGGCTTGCAAAGCCGAGGCTTTACCCCTACCTGGGTACCTCATCGTGGTGTCATGCCACTGTAACATGAGGACATCGGCCTCTTTGTAGTGCTGCCTACATCTCTTTATTACGATTATGCAACATTAGGCTACCTGCCTATATGCGGTGCTACGCCGCCTGTAACTTGGATAACAAAGCCGAGGCATTACCCCTACCTGGGAACCTCATGGTGGAGTCACCCCACTGTAGCATGGAGTTGTAACACTCCTTTGTGGTTGTTGCGCCACCATGCTTCCTGTAAAGCATAACAGACCTTCACTCAGTCTGAGAACTCATTAAGGCATTATGCCATCCTTCTCACAGGATTAATTTTCCGTAGAAAATTCATAGTAGACAACAGTGGTTCTGGGTCCGAAACCCTTACATGTTCCGCAGAACAAGTGCCCACTGTTAACTAATATTTTTCCAGTCAATAGTCCTCCCTTGAATCAAAAAATTAGATATCTGGTAGATTTCTCTTTGAACCAATAACATAAAATTTATTGATAGGATTATAATGACACAATATTAGAATGCCTTCAAGCCCATCTTCCTTGCTGTGTCCTCGACCAGCTGACGCTTGAGACCCTTCGTGAACGGATCCGCCAGGTTTTTCTGACTCCGAACATCGATCACTGCAATGACGCCCCTTTTTATGAGATCGTTCACTGCTCTGTGCTTCAACCGCACAGTCCTCTTCTTCCCGTTGAAGAGTTTATTTGATGCCACTGCTGCTGCCGCCTAGTTGTCATAGTATATCGGAATCGCCAGTATCTGAGCCCCAACCATTGGAAGGTCATACATGAGCTCCCGAAGCCACTCTGCTTCATCTGCTGCAGCGTCTAATGCAAAGAATTCAGATTCCATGGAGGAGCGAGATAACGTAGTCTGCTTCTTCGACTTCCACGATATAGCAGCTCCACCCATGGCGAACACATATCCACCTGTGGAATATTCGCTCTCCACCTCTGAACACCAGCTAGCATCACTGAAGCCTTCCACTACTGACGGATCTCCGCTGTAGTATAGTGCATATGTCTGAGTCTTCTTGAGATATCTCATAACACGCTTCACAGCTTTCCAATGCTTTACGCCTGGATTGCTCGTAAATCGACTCAACATTCCCACTACAAAGGCTATGTCAGGCCTTGTGGCAGTAGTAGCGTACATCAAACTTCCGATGACGCTAGCGTACTCCAACTGCCTGACGCTCTCCTTCGAATTTGGCTCCAGTTTCAGATCACTCCTGTACGGTGTATCAATAATAGGAAGATCTTGATACCCGTAGCGAGAGAGCATCTTCTCAATGTAATGAGACTGTGACAGCGCTATTCCAGTGCCTGTCCGGATGATCTTGAGCCCCAAGATTACGTCGGCATCCCCCAAGTCCTTCATACTGAACTTGGTCGAGAGGAATTTCTTTGTCTCTGTGACGCAGCTTAAATCCGTACCTAGGATTAGCATGTCGTCCACGTATAGACAAACGATTACTCCTCTTCCGTCAGCAAACTTCGTATAGACACACTTGTCTGTTTCACTGACCCTGTAGCCATTTGACCTTATCACCTTGTCAAACTTCTCATGCCACATTTTGGGAGCTTGCTTCAAACCATACAGAGACTTCATCAACTTGCAGACTTTGTCTTCCAGACCTCTGACGACAAAACCTTCTGGTTGTTGCATGTAGATCTCTTCGGTCAGCTCGCCATAAAGGAATGCCGTTTTCACATCCATCTGATGTATCACCAGCTTGTGTATTGCTGCTAAAGCAATTAACAATCTGATAGTTGTCATCCGAGCTACTGGAGCATAAGTGTCAAAGTAGTCGATCCCCTGCTTCTGAGCAAACCCCTTGGCCACTAGCCTGGCCTTGAACTTGTCAATGGTTCCATCTGCTTTCATCTTCTTCTTGAAGATCCATTTGCATCCGATGGGTCTTGCTCCTTCTGGTAGGTCGACCAATACCCATGTGTTATTGGAGGTGATTGAGTCAATCTCGTTGTCAATCGCCTCCTTCCAGAATATAGCATCTCTGGTCTTCATCGCCTCATCATAGGTAAGCGGATCTGCTTCCACATGATAGGTGACGAAGTCATCTCCGAAGTCTTTCGGCCTCCTCGCTCGCTTAGTTGACGGCTCAGCGAGTTCTGGTTCAGCTGGTGTCTCCTCGACAACAACTCCATCTTGGACTACTGGTTCGATAAAGATCTCTGTCTGCTCCGCACCCTCATTATTCTCCGGAATGTCCGCGAGAACAATGTTCTTGTGCCTTGCAAACTTTTCTTCAAAATATTCAGCATCGCGAGATTCGATGATATGATTTGACTCGATATCAAGGAATCTCCGAGCATCACTCTTCTCGGCATACCCCAGGAAGATCGCCTTAGTAGTCCTTGTCCCCAGCTTCTGAATCTTTAGATCCGGGAGCTTCACATAAGCCAGGCACCCCCACACTCGAATGACATTCAGGTTGGGTCTGACTTTGAACCAGAGTTCATGAGGAGTTATGTCGGAAGTTGCATACGGCACTCTGTTCAGAATGAAAGTGGCCGTTAATGCAGCTTCTCCCCAATAGCACTTTGGGAGACCCGCAGTCAACAGCATAGAATTCATCATCTCTGTCAACGTTCTGTTCTTCCTTTCTGCTACTCCGTTGGATTGTGGAGAATACGGAGCCGTCGTCTCGTTGATGATTCCATGTTCTTTGCAGAATGATGAGAATTTATGAGACCTATATTCCCCACCTCGATCACTCCTCAGCCTCTTGAGTTGTTGTCCAGTTTGCCGTTCAGCCTCGGCCCTGAACTCCTTGAACTTCTCGAATGCTTCGTCTTTAGATTTGAGTAAATAGACGAAGGCATACTTGGAGAAGTCATCGATGAAAGTAATGAAATACTTCATCACGGCCTTTGTAGAGAATTGTTTGAAGTCACAGATATCTGAGTGAACCAACTCCAGAAGATCTGTGCTTCGATGGACCCTGTGGAAGGGTTTCCTAGTGATCTTCGTCTGAGCACATATCTCACATTTCTCTACCTTACCCCCACACTTGGAGATAAGTCCTAGACTAGACATTTTGTTTATTCGCTTACAATGAACATGTCCTAGTCTATTATGCCACAACTCAAGAGAGTAATTCAAACTAGTGATAGCATTGACATTATTATGCTGGGTTACAACAAGCTGAATTTTGTACATTCCTTCAGTCTGAAAAGCTTTCCCGAAGAAAGTACCCTTCTTGGACATCACCATTTGGCCAGCATTGATGTCCATCCTCAAGCCTGCGTTGCAGAGCAGGCTCCCAGAGATCAGGTTCTTTGCGATTGCAGGAACATGCTTCACACCTTGAAGCGTCAGAATGTTCCCCGATGTAAGCTTCAGCTCCACCGTCCCGATCCCCAGTACTTCAGCTTGTGCCTGGTTCGCCATCATGACTTTCTCGGAAGTAGGCTCATAGGAGACGAACCAGTCCTTGTCTGAACAGACATGACATGTCGCGCCAGTGTCTATCCACCAGTCCAAGTCTGCCCCCACAGTTGCAACCTGTGCTATCATGGCAACCTGATTAGTAACCAAAGAAATCTTGTTAGGCTCACCTTGCTCTTTGGGCTTGGACTTGCATTCACTTTTATAGTGACCCTTCTTGCCACAGTTGAAGCAAGTCACATGGGACTTGGACTTCTGTTGCTTGAATCCTGGACCCTTCACTTTCAGATTCGAGAAGTCCTTCTTCTTGTGGTGAGAAGCCGCCTGCTTCCCTTTGTTCTCTCTGGTGGCTTGAACCAGATTCGCCGTTGCTAGTTGCTTGGACAGGGTGTCCAACTTCTGTTGAGAGCGCATCTCGTCCTCAACATGAATCTCGCTGAGGAGATTATTCAGGCTAATCTCCATCTTCTTCCTATGCATCCTTGCATAGATGTTGCTCCATCCTGGAGGAAGTTTTGCCACGATCCCTCCAACGACGAACTTGTCGACGAGGGGCATGCTATCGTCCTCCAGTTTCTGGCGCAGCTTCAGGAACTCTTTCACTTGGGGCAGCATGGTCTTCTCGTCTTCAAAGACCCATTTGTGGTATTTTTCAACCATGAACATCTTCGACCGGGCCTCGTCGTCGTCATACAGCTTTCCCACGGACTCCCAGATCTCTTTGGCAGAAGTCCTCTTTGTGTAGGACTCGGCCAGAGAGTCTTCCATGGAATTCAGGATCAGCAGCCTGCATATACTGTTATCCTTTTTCCACTTCGTCTGCTTGCTCGTAGCAGCGGCCAGAACAGCAGCAGATCCTGTTGCTGGAACGATTGGTTCTTCCTCATCCAACACGTAATCAACATCCACGAGTTGAAGGTTCAGAGTCACCTTTCGCTTCCAGATCTGGAAGTGTTCGCCGTCGAATTTCTCCAACTTGTTAAAGCCGGTATCGACAAGCGAAGCACGAGTGTTTTCCATCGAATCGTATAGCTTTGAGATTGTTAGTCTATTTGCAAACAATCGATGGAAAAAACTCAGTTGCAATCCCTAAGAAGAGATGCAAAGAATGCAGTTGCAATCCCTAAAAAAGAGATGCAAATAATGCAGTTGCAATCCCTAAAAAAGAGATGCAAATAATGCTGATTGCGTAGCCTAAACGATTAAAAAAATCGAATCGCGTTTGCAATAGCGGTTTCTCGAAGGCAACAAGAGATGATCAACAACAGTTGAGTCTCAGATTCTCGAAGGCAACAGAAAGAGGAAGGAAGAAGAAGAGCGGATCTCGCTGGGGTGTTGAACACCGGCGCTCAAAGCTATACCCGCAGTACGGATAAGCTCCCAGGAACCAGCAAGTTCAGGAGAACTTCTGGAACGCTCGTAAGTCAATATTTGAGACTTGATCGGGCTTCCTGGACTTAACAGATTCCCTCAACTCTCTTCTTGGTGCAACTTTCAAAGGAGGCCAAGGGGCTCTATTTATAGAGTGGAGTTGAGACTTCACCTCTTCTCCTATCCGATGTGGGACTAAAATACCAATACTCAAAAAAAGAGTTTGATATTTTAGATCATCCCACAATCAGCATAGAAGTGTGCCAGTCCACGCCTACCCCCCCGAACCCTCCCGTGCATGCACGAGACATCTTGGAGTCCGCGTCCGAGTCCGAGTCCGCACAACAAAAATTAACTTGCATCCTTGTTGGATTTAATCCTTTTTCCTTCTAGGAAAATACTTCCACATGGCACAAACTTGTGCCCCACTACACCTCATGTGCACACCTCAACACAAGCAATGCATTATATTGAGATACTCACCATTTGGTGTAGCCGATGTGGGACTATCTTTTCTAGTCCAAAGGCAAAAACACCAACAGGAAGAAAATGACATCTAAAATAAAAAATTTGAAAGGGTACCATGATTGCTTTCTTGAAAATCTTGATCAACATTTTAGGACACTGAAGGAATGAGGTGAAGTACGAGATTGGCGTTCCAAAACTACTTGAGAAGGTTCAAAGTCTTGGTGAAAAATTATTACTCTTAATTTTCCAAAAGGTCCCTTATAATTTACATTATAGTATTTTGTTGGGGATTATGTGCAATTACTAGTTATAGGAGGGCTGTATTTGATAAGGTTCTGTGGACAAACAGCATGGGGATGGAATGCGTACGGGGACCACCGCCGGTCACAAATCACAAAAACGTGAGAGGGGTCGGGAAGGAAAAATGATACGGAGGATATTCCCCAACACGGGAATTATACCTTTGTTTGCCTTCATTAAATGCGTAACGCTCTTTAAACATTGACCGGAGCTAAGCTTAGCCGAGCCATTTAGCTCGCTTGGCACAAATAAACTTCCCTATAAGATGTTTCATCTTTTGGAATTGGATATACAAAAAATTGCATACATAGCACTGTATTCAAGAAAAAATGTTAGTAGAGCACAGTTGTTGGTAAAATTATAAACATAGACCCAAAATATCCTTAAAAAAGACATTTTAAAAGGACGTTTTTAGAACATTTTCTTTTACATTTATCCCATCCTCCACCACCCCTATTATATACCCTTATCTCATTGAGGATTCATCTTTTCAAAAAAATAAAATTGAAATCCAACAAACGCCATTTAAAAGGACGTTTTTGTGACATTTTGGTGCAAAGCACAAAAACGTCATTTAAAATGACGTTTTGTGTATGTGATGGTAATTTTTGAAACTTTATTTCTTTCAGTGCAATTTCAACTATTAAGGGTGTGTTTGATTGCAATGTAGAAAAGAAATTAGCTCCATGAAATTATTTTTCTAGAAAAAAAATTCCACAGAATTTTAAAAAAATTCATGAAAAACTTAATTTGGATATTTCGTTGGCATTATTTTTCACAAAAAATAGTTATTTTTCATGGAAAATAATATTTTCTTATCGGTTGGACAAATTTTATTTTCCACCATTTAAGAAGAAAATATGAAAAATGATAGTTTTTTGAAAAATAATTTCATGAAAAATATAAGCTACCAAACACTACAATTGATAGAAAATTTGGGGTGGAAATATTTTTCATGGAAAGAAAAATCCAATCAAACACAGCATAATTGTGATGTTGTATATGCAATTTTCTAATAAACCCACTTACCCGAGCCATTTAGCTTGCTTGGCACAAATGGGTCTCCCTAATTTGTTTGTTTTTTTTTTTTTTTTTCATGAAAGATGTTCCATCTTTTGGAATTGGATTTATCAACTAAACCCACTATAAATCCTATGAATACTCTCTCCACTTTTAAGACTTACAATATACTTCTTCCACTTGATGCCTTGATGGTTACGTACAAAACACATATCTACGTTGGACTTTTTGTCCCTAAACACATTAATTTTTATTTATTTATTTTATAGATAAAAGTTATGTTTTCTCACTTTTATATATCGTTGGAGGACTCAGTAGACGGGCTGTGATCGGATGTTTCTGTGAGGTTCTCACTTTTATTTTATAGATAAAAGTTATGTTTTCTCTAACCTCGTTTGGTTCGCGGAATGGAAGGGAAAGAAAATCAATTCCTTGTCATTTTTTTTCCTTTGGAAAAATTTAATTGGCAATGCCAAAAAATTTAGAAAGGAAAATGAATATTTCAATGTGGGAAAGTGATTCCTTCTTTGAATGGATGGAATCACTTTCCCCCCAATTTTTCTTCCATTGGAAATCACTTTCCTTTTCTCCTCAATTCCTTGAGCGCCCAAACATAGAAAAGTAATCACTTTCCTTTTCCAACCGGAAGATTCTGCGAACCAAACGAGGTTAGAGAAGAGCCGGTAGGCACGGTGATGTCTCCAGAAAGAAGAGGATATACATTGGGAGTTGTATTCAATTTTTTTTTTT
Source organism: Iris pallida (assembly GCA_029216955.1). Lineage (NCBI taxonomy): Eukaryota > Viridiplantae > Streptophyta > Magnoliopsida > Asparagales > Iridaceae > Iris > Iris pallida. The sequence goes on along the minus strand of JANAVB010028196.1, from coordinate 10,067,077 downwards.
TTTTTAAATTTGGGCTTCAGCCCGAGGCCTACTGATCGGTTCTACAATTTTGATAGGCAAAATTAAGAAAAAATAAAATAAAATTTATTGTAAAAAATTGATACGGGCTAATAGAAATGAAGTGGGCCGAATCAATTGGGCTTGAGTTTAACAAGGTGAATGGGCTTTAATACATGAATGGGGAAAATATAAGATGGGCATGAAAGGATTTAGAATTCTGGAAATTGCTGAGAAACCTAATTTCGGGGTTTGTTTGTATGAAAAATCCACCCACATGATGGCTTTTTTGAAATGCTCAGAATTATATAATTCCATGTTAAATATTCTAAGATTCCCTTTAGATGCTATGTATTTACAAAATTGACATTTTTATAGTACAAAAAATACCCCTTCACGCAAATTTGGTCATATATATATATATATATATATATATATATATATATATATATATATATATATATATATGATTTTGAATTAAAAACTCAGATTTGGATTACGATTTTCGTCTTCTTCTTCTTCTTCTTCACGAGAGATCTGAATCTCATTGCTCTCATCTTCAACAGTGATCGCAAAGATCGTTCGTATTTCACTGTGGTTTTCTTCAGTCGAACTTTGATCATTGCTCACCATCATCGTTCATCATCATCATCATCGTGGAGATATTTGAAGTTTTTCGGCGAATAAGTTAATTGTGGAGAGAAGATCTTCGTTCACTGTGATTTTTTTTTGAAATTTTTGCTGAATTTGAATTTGTTATGAAGATTTATAACTGAAAAACGATTAGAGAGATCTTTAATCTCGTTCTTTTGTGCGAATATGAAGGCGACTGATATTCGTCGTGCTAATATGACTGGAATGGTCATCCTTCGTTCACTTGTCACAGAGAAAGAGCATTCTCTGTTATATTTAGACGGAGAATGATCATTCTCCGTTAGTTTTAGACGGAGAATGGCTAATTTCCTTGAGAATGATCATTCTCCGTGAGTTTTAGACGGAGAATGATCATTCTCATGCGTTTTAACACTGGAATGTCATTCTCCGTATAATTTAAAACTGAGAATGGCATTCTTCGTATTAAATTATACGAAAATAGCAATTCTCATGTGTTTTAACACTGGGAATGCCATTCTCCGTGTAATTTAATACGGAGAATGGCATTCTCCGTATAATTTAAAACGGAGAATGGCATTCTCCGTATTAAATTATACGGAGAATGACAATTCTCATGCGTTTTAACACTGGGAATGTCATTCTCCGTGTAATTTAATACGGAGAATGTCATCCTCCATGTAATTTAAAACGGAGTATGATCATTCTCATGCGTTTTAACACATGAGAATGCCATTATCCGTGTAATTTAATACGGAGAATGTCATTCTTCGTTTAAATGATACGGAGAATGGTCATTCTCATACCTTAAAACACCGGAATGACTATTCTCCGTGTAATACACGGAGAATAGTCATTCTCAGTTAGTTTAGACGGATAATAATCATTCTCCGTTAGTTTTAGACGGAGAATGATCAGAAATGTGTTGTCATGTTTTGTGATCTCTTCTGTTTTTATGTTATCAGGGGGGAATGGATTCAAGTTGTTTAGTTAATATTTGTTTCAAGGGAGACCTAGTTTTCTGCCGTGTCACATATGAAAGTGCCGTGGTATTAACACGAAGAATGACCATTCTCCGTCATCCAAAATGGAGATAATGGTCATTTTTGAATACATTTCTTACATTTTTTTTTTCTTTTTTTAACACATTTCTTACCTTTTTGATATCAATGGTGCTATTTTGAAGTCTGTTATGTCTACTGTTTCTAGTTTTTTGACTGCATAATGGACACTCTCCGTGTTATTAAACATGAAGAATGGCCATTCTCCGTGAAAGAGTGACGAAGAATAGGCCATTCTCCGTCATTATTACACGGAGAATGACCATTCTCAGTAATTTTATTGTAGAAGACACCCAGATGTTACAAAGAATACAGACACAGAAAAATAAAATTTAAACAGAAGGTATAAAAAGAAGTCCTTTTATTAATATGTCTATAAAGGATCTATTACAGATTCAGAAAGACTCATACTGTTCTTCTACAAAGGATCTATTACAAAGACTCATATTGTTCTTCTACAAAGGATCTATTACAGATTCAGAAAGGCCTAAAGAAGTCTAGAATGGGATTAATCTTCACAGAAGCGCAACCCTTATTCTTCTTGGTGCACATACTAGAAGATTGATCTCCATCGAAGCGTATTCCTCCACAGGGCAGAGCACAACCTGTGGCTCTTTAAGCATAACGGGTTGCTAGACCGTTACTGAGAAGGGCATAACATGAACCCCAACTTTTCGACAAAATACGAGGACTGCCAAGATGTTGTTCAGGTTCGAACAAGGTATTCCAATGCATCTCGAGATTTACTATTACGTGTTCTTTTACAAATACATAACTACTTTGAACGAAGAGATCCACAGTCAACAGCCAACTGATGCCAGGCCAGGGTCCTCTTAAAGCTAAGTCAGGGTCGTGCATAATAGAAATGCTATGAAGATGATGGAGTTTGCTCCTCAAGAAATCCCTTTTTATAGGCCATATTGAAAATAAATGCAGATGAACCTAATAGTCAGCATAATGAATCTTATTTAATAGGTTCGTTACAAGTGGATGCCATGACACAAACTCCTCAACTTCCTCCAATAAAGAAGGTGGCAATTAAGATTTGTTCAAAGAAAGTCATTAAGGAAAATGCAAAGTCCCAACACCCCTCACACACGGAGAATGCCATTCTTCGTATTTTTATACACGGAGAATGTCATTAAACGTGTAATTTAAAACGAAGAATGGTCATTCTCATGCGTTTTAACACTGGAAATGACCATTCTTCGTGTATTTAAAACGGAGAATGACAGTCTCCGTGTTAAATTACACGAAGAATAGTCATTCTTATGCGTTTTAATACGGATAATATCATTATCCGTAATTTAACAAGGATAATGACATTTTTCGTATTTTTATACATGGAGAATGGCATCCTCCGTGTAATTTAACACGGAGAATGATATTCTCCGTGTTAAACTACATGGAGAATAGTCATTCTCATGCGTTTTAACACATAGAATTCTATTATCCGTGTAATTTAAACGGAGAATGACATCCTCCGTGTAATTTAAGACGGATAATGGTCATTCTCATGCGTTTTAACGCATGAGAATGCCATTCTCTGTGTAATTTAACACGAACGATGCCATTCTCCGTGTAATTTAACACGGAGAATAACATTCTCCGTGCTATATTACACGGAGAATGGTATTCTCTGTGTAATTTAACACGGATAATGAACATTCTCATGCATTTTAACACGGAGGATGCCATTCTCCGTGTAATTAAAACACGGAGAATGTCATTCTCCGTGTTAAAATTACGGAGAATGACATTCTCCGTGTAATTTAACACGGAGAATGAACATTCTCATGCGTTTTAACACTGAGAATGGTAACCTCCGTATAATTTAACCCGGAGAATGACATTCTTGATTTAAATTACACGGAGAATGAACATTCTCATGCGTTTTAACACGGAGAATGCCATTCTCCGTGTTTTTATACAGAATCATGAACATAACTTAAAGTTATGCCTTCTTTTTGCACTTCTTGTTGCTTAGCATCGTTTTTCTTTTCCTTATGTGCAACTTTTTTAGGTTTTCGTTTCGTGGTTTTTCGTCATTCCCTTTTGGATTTTCTGCAACTGTCTTCATTTTCTCCACAACTGGTATATCTTCTCTAACTGGTGATGCTGTCGGTGATGATGCTGCCGGTAATGCCGACATGGTGTGAAGATTGTGAATGGAGAGGAAGGTTTGAAGATTTTGGAGGAAAAAATCTAGATTCAAATTGAGCGGCGTATAGAAGAAAAGAAAGAATCAAAACATTTTTTTGAAGAGTAAGGTTCGGGGGTGTTTTCAATAAATTAGAAGGGCAAAAAGGTCATTCAGAACCCACTTTATATATTCATCGTTAATTCTGGGCACGCGATGAAATGTTATTTTGTGGTAGATTTTACATAAAACTTTTACAATTTTTGGGCATTTCATAAATTTTCCTTTTAGAATTTAAGTTACTTTACAAATTAGTAATAGGTTTTAAATGAAATTTGTAATTAGGTTCGTAGTAAGGATTGATAGCTTTTAGAAATATAAGTTGTTTCAGATGGTTAGCGTTTATTTATTTGGCTATAGCTGCCACATATTGATATAGTTTGTATGTTTTGGCTTATTACAAATAACAACAATTACCAGTAGGTTACTGTTGTGTTGCAATTGTTATAAACACAAGTTACTAAATGCTACAATATGTTACATTTTAATATAATAGATGTCACGCCCCAGAACCAGAATACTGGAGAGCGGGGGAATGACTCAGCCAGCTACGTATTACGGGTAGATGAATATCGTATAATACGATCAATGCTGTCTAACCAGACGAGGGGGTGCATACTACATAAAAGTCTCACTATGGTCATTTCGCATCTATTGTCTCAATCATTCAAATAAGAAACAGTAATACAGAATATGTAAGATAAAGCAGTAAGGCGTCCCAAACGCTCAGTCAGAATATTCTGGAAATCTGGCTTTACAAAATATAGCCAGATGGTATAGTAAGGTATACACAATTGTTATCAGCTGCAGTCTGACTTAATTATAATCATGCAAAAGTAAGTACAAGACGGTCCGACCAACATGTCGGTGCCAAACGGCTAAGTATAAAGTAAATGACAAAACGAGCGGTGAAGTAGGAAAACCCACTCGAGTCCTCCTGCGATCATTTTCCTAGTATTGACCATCTTGGAGGTAGAAGTAAGCTGGATCCTCGGGGACCGGCTCTAAATCTGGCCATGCAAAACCAGAGAGGTTAGACCTCTAATAGCAAGTACCACAAGGGAGCACGATATGAAGGACTAAACCAGTAAGTAAGAGAATATAATAATAGATCTTCGCTTCCCACTAGGATTCACATAACGTCACGACACTTCGAACCAACCTCCCAACCAAACAAGGACAGAAGTTGGCCCGTCATGTCCTGACATCCTGATCATCTCAGTTAGGCAACAGAGTAGATACAGTACACAAACAAATCATCTTGAACGGCCAATCAATTCCTACGGCTAGCTATTGTGAGTCCCAAGTTATCCTGGAATTATGCAAAAATAGGGATTCCTCAGTTCTTACTATGTGCGAGCAAGGCTAGTCTATCCAGTCAATCAATTGCGCCAATCATGTAATTAGACGAGTCCCAGCGGGACGCCCGTCGTTATAGCATGTACAATAATATAAGCAGATACTGTTCCCTGCCCGTGTGACAGATTTACAGTATCTGTGGGAACCAGCCGGCCCGTCGGACACTTAATAGTCCCAAGGGAGCTGCCATGTAAGAACTCGGGAATCCATTCTCTCCATGCCATCATTATTTTATTTAACTTAATAGTCCCTACGTTGAACGAAGTTCCATGCCGTGGATCATGGCCATTCAAATGAGTACCTTCGTACGGGGTACGATATGCGCAACTCTACAACGATACCTGTACGGCTAGGTTGTAGGTCTTACATAGCGTGATGCAACAATCAAATTAATCACGGAATAATCATGCCTTGACCATAGAGTACACATGCTGTCTTTGTAAGATAAATAGATAATTAAATAATAAATAATTACTTTGAAGCCTGCATGTGCCTGTATGCCAATATTCAGGATCGGCTAATCGAGTACAATAGTTCATTACATGAACGTGTCTCATTCATTCAATTCAATAAGACGACTAGCCAGTCTCTTAGTTCCAACTAGGAACGCATGATCAATTATTAGTCAATGTCACAATCATTATCGATGGTGGCAAGGCATGAAAATCAATTAGTATTACATGGGGTCGAGCCTATAACTCCTCAGAATTAAGTTCTAGTCATACTGGGTATCCATGGATCAATCAAGACATATGACATATTCTACATAACAATCTGTATTAACAATATTATCATATCATGATTTATCAAGTTCATGCAAAAAGGCGTAAGGATATAATAGAAGAATTATCATGCCATCATTAAATGAATAATTATAGGACAATTAAAACACTCAGGTCAAGGAAGTCACGCTGACAAGTCTAAGCTAAGGCCAAAAGTCATGCCAAGTCTAGTAGGAGTGAGCGTGAAAAATAGTTCATGTTGGCATGCACAGTGTGAGTGTGGGAAATGATAAGAAATCCACGCACGCACTCGTGGACGTGTGCGTGACTAAGAATCCACGCACTCATGGATCTGTGCGTGACTGAAAATACACGCACTCATGGATGTGTACGTGACTGAAAATACACGCACGCTCATGGAAACGTGAGCGTGACTGAAAATATACGCACGCTCCAAGAAGTGTGCGTAACTAAAATACACGCACGCAACACGAGCGTGACTAAGAAATACACGTACGCAAACGCGAGCGTGACTAAGAAATACACGCACGCAAACGCGAGCGTGACTAAGAAATACACGCACGCAAACGCGAGCGTGACTAAGAAATACACGTACGCAAACGCGAGCGTGACTAAGAAATACACGCACGCAAACGCGAGCGTGACTAAGCCTTCGTCCCAAGCCAGAAAATGAAGTTCCCAGCCAGAAACACGCTAAGTTGGGAGGTCAAAACCTATGAATAACCGAAAATATAGCAACTTAGATCTAGGAAAAATCAGCCATAGAAATCGAAAATGCCAAGTAGTAAACTCTCTCAGAATCTTGAGAGGAAGAGTAATGATCCATAAAAATGGATGAAGGAGAAGCAAGATTGCACTTGCCTTCTCCTGCTGCTGGTAGGTGGTGGAGAGTAATGGGAGGAAGAAGAAGGAGTAATGGTGAGAATGAAGTTATGAAGAGAGAGAATGGAGAGGGGAGCTTTAAATAGCAAAGGGGGTGGTAGGTGGGAGTTAATGGGCCAGGTCTGTGGGGGGTTCGGCCAAGGCCAACCCGAAAAGAATAACTAAAGCAGAGAATAAAATTGCAGAAAATAAAATGCAGATAATTAGTGCAGGAATAAAATTACAGAAATAAAATTTGCAGGAAATTAATTAACATAAAAATTTAAAGAGCAGATAATTAATTAACATGAAACTAAAGGAATTTAAATACAGAATAATACATGATAAATACTAACTAAATACACATGAGTTGTACATATATAAAAATACGCATTCCGGGAACGGGGAGTGACAATAGACCAATAAAGATGATTATATGTTTGAGTTGCCGATCACGTCTAGTTCATGATACTAACTTACGGGAGCATTGTATGTTGTTATGTTATATCTGACTTGTTTGCAATTGTTGCAGTTAATACTTTAGTATTTATAATTTTTCACGATTCTAAAAAATTAAAATTATGTTACATTCAATATATATCAAAATATAAAGTAAAAAATAGTGAAGTAGCATGATAATATGTAGGGCGAATTAGAGTTTAGTCCTTAGATTTTATACCAGTTTAGAGTTTAAGCCATGACATGTTAGACCCTAAATTTTTATTATTTGCTTTATTTTTTTTCATTATACCCCCCATAGTCTATATATAAAGATTTTATTATCAAGCATGGAAGGGAGGGTACAATGGAAAAAGTGAAACAAATAATAAAAATTCAGAGTCTAATAAAAAAAATCTAATTGGGCAAGTCATGGGTTAAACTCTAAGCTGGTATAAAAATCGGGATATAAACTCTAATTAGCCATAATATGTAATGGATGACATCCTTTTAGCCCTCAGACAACCACTTCGTTTCTTGGTGTAATGTCCCGCTCTACACGGTGCATTATGCTGAGTCGTTGATTCGAAGAGTCTCGTTGACCCAATTAAGTATCGATGCGAATCAATACAAGAGTTACCTTGTCCCAAGAAATACATTGAGTTGGATCGATGCAAAGAGTTACTTTGATCCGATGAATGCATCGAGTAAGATCGATGCAAGTGTTAAGTTGGCCAGAGAGAAAGCATTGAGTCGGCTCGAAGATTCTAAGAAATCGAATCGATGCAAGGCATTAGTCAGATTCGGACAAGTATTGATTTTAGTTTGTTTCGTGTGCAGGCTATACGTTTACACTAAAATATAAGAGGTCGATATTTTGTCTTATTTAAAATTTTGTCCGCAAAACTAAATCGTCGCCTTGCTAGGAACTGAAGAATAGGCACGGTAGACCAAATTGCTTGGATAATTCAACATAGCACAAGTATTCGAATGGCCAAGTCAAAAGAGTTGCCCATGCAACAAAGATATGAAATCGAGCCGCATCGGCTCGACAAAATGACAAGGCGTATCGGCTTAAGGTGGGGAGACTTTGACTTCTCTTTCCTACTCCTTCATGCCTAAGTAAAATATATTATTGTATGCTAAGTTAACCTATCGAGAGCACGGACGTTGCTCGATCGGGAGATGAACATAGTGCGTGTCGAACACTAGATATAACAATTGAAATGAAATATACATCAAATGTGCGAGTCGCTATGCACATTGAATATCGCAAAGACGAGCACCTCGGTAAGCAAGCCATAAGAACATGAGATACCTGTATCGACAAGTGCCTCAACGCACGAGTCATTCCGTGCCCCCGCGTATGAGTTAGTATGCTAGAACATTGTCACGACCCGCACCCGCTAAAAGGGCACGTGACGCGACAACGCCCAGCCCTCACCGAAAAATCGGCGTGGAACGCTGTGGATTTTTCTACTCTAAACAGTTTATATATATAACAAAAATCTGTCGAGAATATGGTCAACTCCGAACGGAGGACAAGCAATGAATATATATACGAGTACTCAATCACGACTCTAAGATAACAAAGTAAAGACTGAAATGAAAAGACAACAAGACGATAAAATAATATATAACCTGTCAAGTCCAACACAAAGAATATATACAAGTCCAAGTCTCTAATACAGTCCATAATAATGACAGTCTCAAAAGTAGCTGGAGACAAAGTCCAGTATAAAAGACCTACTATAACTAAGCAAGGGGTAAGGTCTCGCCAGGCGGAGCTAAGCCCTGCTGGACCAAAGTCTCCAGGTCTAGGCCCACTACGTCATCCGGACCGTAGTAGGTACTGTAGTCTCCCTCATCTGCATCTGTAATATTTTCAATATATCCTGTCAGGATGGAACGAGTACAATCCACTAACAATATTTCACAAGATATGACAAAAGCTATAATCTGTAAATAGAGAGTATATACAAGAAAATCATGGAATGTACATGTGAGAATCATGGCAAGGTAAGCTGTAAAACTAGAGCTAGAATAAGGCAAGTAAACTGATCATGTCATGTACAAGAATCAAGAATCATATATCTAGGTGTGTGAATACTAGCTACAACATGTGGCCGGCTTGGGTCTTGCACAAGGTCTAATGGCCTGGTTAATCATACGTGGAGTGTATGATTAACACTCACAAGGTCTACAAGAGTAACAAGGTGGATAATGACCACATGTCTACACTAATACTCCCCGTCCTCGACTGGTAGAGTGGATCCAAACAAGACACGTCACGACGCAGGATTCTACGAGAAGGGAGCAAGTCTCCTCGAGAATCGACGTCCATGTACTGCACAAGAACTACAAGGTGGCTTGCACAAGACATACCAAGACAACAAGGAATAACACCTCATGTCGGGATCCATGAATACCAACCCGTGTGACCAATGTGTCGAGAACAAGCATATCTACACTAATTACATGGATTATATCAATCAGCATAAATTGGAAAAGTGTCAGAGAATGTACTCGCCTGAAATATGATATGGT
>JANAVB010028196.1:10039759-10052259 GCA_029216955.1 Iris pallida | reverse complement strand
TAAGACGACTAGCCAGTCTCTTAGTTCCAACTAGGAATGCATGATCAATTTAGTCAAGATACCATCGTCATCAATGGTGACAAGGCATGAAAGTCATTTAGCATTAAATAGGTCGAGTCTATAACTCTCAAGGTCAAGTTCCAGTCTTACTAGGTATCCATCAATCAATCAAGACACATGGCACTAATACACAATCATTAACATGCTAAGATTATCAAGTTCATAATAAGGCGTAAGGATAAAATAGGAAAATTATCATGCTACCATTAAATGAATAAATTAGAGAACAAACTAGAAACACCAAAGTCAGGAAGTCACGCCAACAAGTCTATGCTAAGGTCAATAAGTCACGCAAGAAGTCTATGCTAAGACCAACAAGTCACGCAAGAATCGTGCGCGTAAAAAGGGTACGCCAAGTGTAGCCTGAAGGAGTGAGCGTATAAAATAATACATGCTGGCAAGCGTGAGCGTGGGAAGAAATCTACGCACATACTGGGTGAACGTGATAGGAAATCCACGCACGCACAAAGTGGACGTGATAGGAAATCCACGCACGCATACAAAGATGTGTGCGTAACTCAAAATTCACGCAGACACGTATAGGCGTGTACGTGACTAAAAATACACGCACGCTCATGAGAACGTGTGCGTGACTAAAAATACACGCACGCTCATGAGAACGTGTGCGTGACTAAAAATACACGCACGCTCATGAGAACGTGTGCGTGACTAAAAATACACACACGCTCATGAGAATCGTTAGCGTGACTAAAAATACATGCACGCTCATGAGAATCGTTAGCGTGACTAAAAATACACGCACGCTCATGAGAATCGTTAGAGTGACTAAAAATACACGCACGCTCATGAGAATCGTTAGCGTGACTAAAAATACACGCAGCCACGTAAGAACGTGTGCGTGACTGGGCTGATGTTTTACGCGAGCACGTAAGAACGTGTGCGTGCAACATCTCCCGAACTCCAATTTCTATGAAGCCTTCGTTCCAGTGCCAGAAATACACGCTAAGTTGGCGGACCAAAACCCATGAACAGCCGAAATACACAAACTTAGATCTAGAGAAAACAAGCTATAGAAATCAAAAATGCCAAGAACTAAACTCTCTCAGGATCATGAGAGGAAGAAAAATGAACCATAAAATGGTTCTCCAAGCAAGAAGCAAGATTGCACTTGCCTGCTGTGGTTGGTAGGTGAAGAGTGATGAGAGGAAGAAGAAGAAGTAATGGTGAGAATGAGAGTTATGAGAAGAGAGAAGGGGATGTGGCTTTTAAATAGCAAAAGGGGTGGTAGGTGGGAGTTATTGGGCCGGGTTGCATTCGGGTCCAACAAGGCCAACCCGAAAAGACTAACTAAAGCAGAGAATAAAATTACAGAAAACTAAAAGGCAGAAAATAAATTGCAAAAAAATTAATTAACATGAAAATTAAAGAGCAGCTAATTAATTAACATAAAAATTTAAAGAGCAAATAATTAATTAACATGAAACATGATAAATACAGATAATGAATTATAGGAATTTAAATACAGGATGATACATGATAAATACTAAATAATTACGTTCAAGCAATATACGTATTAAAATACGCATTCTGGGAACGGAGAGTGACATCTCTACCCACCTTGAAAGAATTCCGTCCTCGAAATTTCAAATTCAAGTAAGATAGAAACATCGGGGCTAAACCAATCTAAGTACAAGCAATTCTAGTGATCAAGCAATCATTTTACAATGTCCATAGCAAGTAATATATATGTAAATCCATCAATCTACGATATCAAGCAATTCTACCCATAAGGTGATAAGCATGAGAAATCAGGAAAATCAAGGTATACAGAAAAAGATATACCTTGTGAGTCAAATAAGTGTGGATACCGTGATCGGATATCATCCTCACGTTCCCACGTTGACTCTCCCAAGGAGTGATGACCCCAAGCAACACGGACAAGACTAATTATTCGGTTCTTGAGTATCTTCTCTTTTCGGTCCAAAATGGACACAGGCTGTTCCTCGTAAGACAGGTTGGTACCAACAACCAGCTCAGAGTGATCGAGGACATGGCTTGGGTCCGATACATACCTACGTAATTGAGATACATGAAACACGTCATGCACCTCTCGTAACGAAGGTGGGAGGGATAAACGATAAGCAACATCGCCTATCCGATCAAGGATAACAAATGGGCCCACGTACCGCGGACTCAATTTCCCGCGAATGCTAAACCTAATGATCCCACGAGTAGGTGAGATCCGCAAGAATACGTGGTCCCCAACAGAAAACTCTAGCGGCCTACGATGCTGGTCCGCCCAATGACGATGCCGATCCTGCGTAACACGAAGTCGCTCTCTAATTCCTTTAACCACTTCAACCGTCTGGACAATCATTTCCGGGCCTAACATCTTCCTCTCCCCGATATCGTCCCATGCAAGCGGCGACCAGCACTTCTTACCATATAGTGCTTCAAATGGCGCCATCTGGATACTGGCTTGATAACTATTGTTGTACGAGAACTCGACCAAGTATAGGTGACTCTCCCAAGACCCTCCAAAATCTAGAGTGCAAGCTCGCAACATGTCTTCTAAAGTCTGAATCGTTCTTTCTGATTGTCCATCCGTCTGCGGATGGTAAGCCGTGCTAAATCTTAACTTGGTACCCAAACTATGATGTAAGCTCTTCCAGAAATGTGATATAAAGCGGGTATCTCGATCCGACACAATACTGACAGGAACTCCATGCTGTCTGACTATCTGTTGCATATATAACTCCGCTAACTTTTCTGTAGATTGCCCTACTCTGAAAGGAAGAAAGTGTGCTACCTTCGTAAGTCGGTCCACTATCACCCAAATAGCGTCCTTACCACTTGGTGATCTCGGTAAACCGGTCACAAAGTCCATTGTAATATGCTCCCATTTCCATTCCGGAATGGAAAGCGGTTGCAATAATCCAGCTGGCCTCTGCTGTTCTGCCTTCACTTGCTGACATACCAAGCAACGGGAAACAAATCTAGCTATCTCCCTCTTCATCCCGTTCCATCAGAAATGCTGCTTGATATCTTGGTACATCTTGGTCCCTCCAGGGTGAATAGAATACTGAGAACTGTGAGCTTCTTCCATAACCTCCTGTCTGATATCTCCACTAGGCACACATAGACATGATCCAAACCTAAGTGTACCATCTTCATGAATCCTCATCTCATTCCTGAGTCCCGACTCACATTCTGCCCTAAGCTTCTGAATCCTTGGGTCTTGTGCCTGAGCTGCCTCGATCCTGCCTACCAAGTCGGATTGAACTTGCAGACTTGTTAGAACTCCTACATCACTAGGAAGTATAACTTCGATGCCCATCTTCTGAAGGTCTTCTAAGATATGCCTCTGCGTTGTCAACATAAATGCGCCGTCTCTCCTGCTAAGAGCGTCTGCTACTACATTAGCCTTGCCTGGATGATACTGAAGCTCCACGTCATAATCCTTGATCAATTCCAACCATCTTCTCTGCCTCATGTTCAGCTCCTTCTGAGTAAAGATGTACTTCAAACTTTTATGATCTGTGTACATTTCCACTCGGTCACCATATAAGTAATGCCTCCATAGCTTCAGAGCAAACACTACTGCTGCTAACTCCAAATCATGAGTTGGGTAATTCTTTTCGTGGTCCCGAAGCTGCCTAGATGCATACGCTATCACCTTCCCATGCTGCATAAGGACACATCCAAGTCCTTTACCTGACGTATCACAATATACTATAAAACCTCCGGGTCCAACTGGCAATGTAAGAACAGGTGCTGATATCAACTTCTACTTCAAAGTCTCAAATGATGCCTGACATTTTGTCGACCAAACGAATGGTACATCCTTCCGGGTCAAGCGGGTCATGGGTGCTGAAAGCCTTGCAAAGTCTGACACAAACCTTCTGTAATATCCTGCCAATCCCAAGAAGCTCCGCACATCTGCTACGGTCTTGGGTACTGGCCAACTCTCTACTGCTTCTACCTTCTTGGGATCTACTGCTACTCCAGCTCCTGATATGATGTGCCCAAAAATGAAATGTGATCCGTCCAGAACTCACACTTGCTGAGCTTGGCATACAACTGGTTCTCTCTCAGAACCTGCAACACTTTCCTGAGGTGGTCTTCATGCTCCTCTTCACTAGCAGAGTATACGAGAATGTCGTCAAGAAACACAACGACAAACTGGTCTAAGTATGGCATAAAGATACGATTCATCAAATCCATAAATATCGCTGGAGCATTGGTCAAACCAAACGGCATTACTAAGAACTCATAATGCCCATACTTCGACCTGAATGCTGTCTTGGGAATATCTTTCTTCCGAACCCTCACCTGATGGTACCCTGAACAAAGATCTATCTTGGAGAAAACTCTAGCTTTGCTCAACTGATCAAATAAGTCGTCGATCCTGGGTAATGGGTACTTGTTCTTCACTGTTGCCGCGTTAAGCTTCCTGTAGTCAATGCACAATCTGGATGACCCATCCTTCTTTCCCACAAGTACCACTAGTGCTGCCCATGGTGACACGCTAGCTTGGATGAACTTCTTCTCCTTCAGTTCCTCTATATGCTGATATACCTTGGCCTGCTCTGAATCCGCCATTCTATAAATCCGATCTAATATCGGTTTAGTTCCTGGTGCCAATTCTATACTGAACTTAATATCTCTGACTTGTGGTAGACCTGGAAGTTCTTCGGGAAATACGTCTAGAAATTCTTCAACTACCTTCGGAATCTGAACTTCTTCCATTGCCGTTATTACTCCCTGCTCATGCTGAGTTGCCTCTGATCTGACTAAGGTGAATCTCTCCATGCCTGGAATATCAAAAGATACACTCCCTCTATGACAATCTATTGTCGCATGACTGTCTTTCAGCCAGTCCATGCCTAAGATAACGTCAAAATTTCCAACAAAAAATTCTATCAACCGGGCGGGTAAAGAATGCCCACAAACTACAATACTACACGCTAAAACAACTCTACTAACTCCTACGAGCCCATTACCAGTGAGTATATTCAACCTCCCTGGCAATGCCTCGAACTCCATTCCTAGTCGTGTCGTAAATTGTGCAGATATAAATGAATGGGATACTCCCGAATCAAACAATGCTACTGCGGGATATGAGGCGATGAGAATGTTACCTGCCACAACATCTCCCGATGCCAATGCCTCTTCCAAGGACAAAGTGAATGCTTGCCCTCGACCTCCTTGCTGGTTCCCATGCAGCGGCCTAGCCTGATGTTGTTGCTGGCCCCTTCCTTGATGATGCTGGGGTGGTCTATGCTGGTGTTGCTGCATCGGCGGTCCCTGCTGCCAAAACATCTGAGCCTGCGGTACTATTGGACGCTGTGCCAACGGCCTTACTGCTATTGCTGGCCCTCGATACTGGCCTGTCCCTGGTGCTGGCAGAGCAGAAAACTGTTGCCCTGGTCCTCCTGACCTCGAATTCATGGGACATGTGGTAACCCGATGGTCTGGATTTCCACATATCAGACACAGTCCATTCAATGTCCGACACACATCTCTAGTGTGTCCCATCTTCCCACAATAAGTACAGCCCGTCGGGGGTTGCTGGTTCTTCCTCTGATGCTGTTGCTGCTGCCTGGGTGGTGCTGGTCCTCGTATCGCCACATCGTGGATACGAATGCCAGTGGATGGTGCTGTTGTTCGGGGCGCTGCTCCCCCTCCTCCTTCAATCTGACTGTGGGATCTCTTCTGTCCCCCAGTCCTAGTCGCAAGCCTCTGAATAGTGATCTCATACCTTCGAGTCGCCGTCAATACTTCATCAAAAGTTTGGTAATTGTGCCCCTCTATCAATTGCAAGAGCTCAAGATGAAACCCTTGCTGAAACCTCATAGCCCTCGGACGCTCTGTTGCTACCATCTCTGGGGCGAACCTACTCAATCTGTAGAACTCCGTTGCATAAGCATCTACAGTCTTGCCAGCCTGCCTGAGGCTGATGAACTTCTGTTGTAGCTCAAACTGCGCCACAACTCCATAGTACTTGGTCTTGAATCTTGCAGTGAAATCGTCCCAAGCCACAGGACGCCTGATGCCCACTTCCTTTGATTCCCACCAATCACGTGCGAGATCCTGAAGTAACAACTTCACTAGATCCACACGTTCTTCAGCCGGTACCTTAGCTGCTGTCAGAATAGCCTCCATATCCTTAAGCCATGCATCTGCTGAGATGGCATCCTCTGTGCCCTCGAAACGGCGGGGGTTGTACTTGCAAAACCTGGCTGATGCTCCTGAATCAGTCCTCACTCCTCTTTCCAAAGCCGTCTGCAGTCCTTGGTTGAGCAACACATTCTGCTCTTGTAGCTGAGTGTGCATGCGTTGTTGGGCTAACATCTGATGTTGTTGAGTAGCCATCATTCCTCTCATGATCTCCAGAAGGGCTGGTGTGTCCACTTCCACAGGAGTAGGCGGAACTGTTGGTGGTGGTGGAACATCCGGATACTGCGATCCAGCTGCTGGTTCTACTATCACTTCTTCCTGGGTAGCCTCCTGAGGTGAGACTGGCCCGTGTTGCTGACCAACTTGGTCATGTTGCCCATGTTGCTCTTGTTGTTGCTGTCCAGCTCTGACCAATGCGGACAAAGTGCCCCTAAGAAAAGGGACAAGAGAACAATCAAACAACCGGACATGAAGGATCAATGAAGTCAAAGGATACCGGAATGTCAAGCAAGAGTTGAGAACAATGAATCATGAGATCAAGGGGGAACACATGTGATAGAGACATCCTATAAATCAAAACACCCCACAAGTCTGAAATCAGACCTGCATGGGCCACCACTAAAACCTTGTTACGCCCCAGAACCAGAATACTGGAGAGCGGGGGAATGACTCAGCCAGCTACGTATTACGGGTAGATGAATACCGTATAATACGATCAATGCTGTCTAACCAGACGAGGGGGGTGCATACTACATAAAAGTCTTTCTATGGTCACTTCACATCTATTGTCTCAATCATTCAAACAAGGAAACAGAAATAGAGAACATGTAAGATAAAGCAGTAAGGCGTCCCAAACGCTCAGTCAAAATGTTCTTGAGATCAGGTTTTACAAAACATAGCCAGATGATATAGCAAAGTGTACACAATCGTCATCGGTTGCAGTCTGACTTAATTACAATTATGTAAAAGTAAGTACAAGACAATCCGACTAACATGTCGGTGCCAAACGGCTAAGTATAAAGTAAATAGCAAAACGAGCGGTGAAGTAAGGGACCCACTCGCGTCCTTCTGCGATCATTCCCCTAGTATTGACCATCTTGGAGGTGGAAGTAAGCTGGATCCTCGGGGACCGGCTCTAAATCTGGCCATGCAAAACCAGAGAGGTTAGACCTCTAATAGCAAGTACCACAAGGAAGGACGATATGAAGGACTAAACCCGTAAGTAAAAGAATATAATGATAATAGATCTCTGCTTTCCACTAGGATTCATATCACATCACAACACTTCGAACCAACCTCCCAACCAAACAAGGACAGAAGTTGGCCCGTCATGTCCTGACATTCTGATCATCCCAGTTAGGTAACAGAGTAGTACAGTACACAAACAAATCATCTTGAACGGCCAATCAACTACTACGGCTTGCTAATGTGAGTTCCAAGTTATCCTGGAATTATGAAATAGGAATTCCTCAGTTCTTACTATGTGTGAGCAAGGCTAGTCTATCCAGTCAATCAATTACGCCATGCATGAATTAGACGAGTCCCAGCAGGACGCCCATCATCAATAAACAATATACAATAATAATAAAAGCAGATACTGTTCCCTGCCCGTATGGCAGATTTACAGTATCTGTGGGAACCAGCCGGCCCGTCGGGTACTACTCGTCCCAAGGGGGCTGCCATGTAAGAACTCGGGAATCCATTCTCTCCATGCCATCATTTATTTTATTTAACTTAATAGTCCCTACGTTGAGTGAAATCCTATGCCGTGGGTCATGGTCATTCAAATGAGTACTTTCGTACGGGGTACGATATGCACAACTCTACAACGATACCAGTGCGGTTAGGTTGCAGGTCTTACATAGCGTAATGCAACAATCCAATCTAACCACGGTAATCATGCCTTGACCATAAAGTACACATGCTATTTTTGTAAGAGAAATAAATAACTAAATAAATAATTTGAAACCTGCATGTGCCTGTATGCCAATATTCGGGATCGGCTGATCGAGTACGATAGTTCATTACATGAACGTGTCTCATTCATTCATTTCAATAAGACGACTAGCCAGTCTCTTAGTTCCAACTAGGAACGCATGATCAATTTAGTCAAGATACCATCGTCATCAATGGTGACAAGGCATGAAAGTCATTTAGCATTAAATAGGTCGAGTCTATAACTCTCAAGGTCAAGTTCCAGTCTTACTAGGTATCCATCAATCAATCAAGACACATGGCACTAATACACAATCATTAACATGCTAAGATTATCAAGTTCATAATAAGGCGTAAGGATAAAATAGGAAAATTATCATGCTACCATTAAATGAATAAATTAGAGAACAAACTAGAAACACCAAAGTCAGGAAGTCACGCCAACAAGTCTATGCTAAGGTCAATAAGTCACGCAAGAAGTCTATGCTAAGACCAACAAGTCACGCAAGAATCGTGCGCGTAAAAAGGGTACGCCAAGTGTAGCCTGAAGGAGTGAGCGTATAAAATAATACACGCTGGCAAGCATGAGCGTGGGAAGAAATCTACGCACACACTGGGTGAACGTGATAGAAAATCCACGCACGTACAGAGTGGACGTGATAGGAAATCCACGCACGCATACAAAGATGTGTGCGTAACTCAAAATTCACGCAGACACGTATAGGCGTGTGCGTGACTAAAAATACACGCACGCTCATGAGAACGTATGCGTGACTAAAAATACACGCACGCTCATGAGAACGTGTGCGTGACTAAAAATACACGCACGCTCATGAGAACGTGTGCGTGACTAAAAATACACGCACGCTCATGAGAATCGTTAGCGTGACTAAAAATACACGCACGCTCATGAGAATCGTTAGCGTGACTAAAAATACACGCACGCTCATGAGAATCGTTAGCGTGACTAAAAATACACGCAGCCACGTAAGAACGTGTGCGTGACTGGGCTGATGTTTTACGCGAGCACGTAAGAACGTGTGCGTGCAACATCTCCCGAACTTCAAGTTCTATGGAGCCTTCGTTCCAGTGCCAGAAATACATGCTAAGTTGGTGGACCAAAACCCATGAACAGCCGAAATACACAAACTTAGATCTAGAGAAAACAAGCCATAGAAATCAAAAATGCCAAGAACTAAACTCTCTCAGGATCATGAGAGGAAGATAAATGAACCATAAAATGGTTCTCCAAGCAAGAAGCAAGATTGCACTTGCCTGCTGTGGTTGGTAGGTGAAGAGTGATGAGAGGAAGAAGAAGAAGTAATGGTGAGAATGAGAGTTATGAGGAGAGAGAAGGGGATGTGGCTTTTAAATAGCAAAGGGGGTGGTAGGTGGGAGTTATTGGGCCGGGTTGCATTCGGGTCCAACAAGGCCAACCCGAAAAGACTAACTAAAGCAGAGAATAAAATTGCAGAAAACTAAAAGGCAGAAAATAAATTGCAAAAAAAATAATTAACATGAAATTAAAGAGCAGCTAATTAATTAACATGAAAATTTAAAGAGCAGATAATTAATTAACATGAAACATGATAAATACAGATAATGAATTATAGGAATTTAAATACAGGATGATACATGATAAATACTAAATAATTACGTTCAAGCAATATACGTATTAAAATACGCATTCTGGGAACGGGGGGTGACATCTTGATATCCCAAGTGAGCCCCTCCCTGAAACGGCTCGCCCTAATCTTCGGGTCTCGAACCATGTACTCTGCGTATCGGCTCAGACGGCCGAACTCTGCTGCGTACTCCTCCACAGATAGACTGCCCTGCTGCAGATTCTGGAACTGTCGCACCAGGTCAATCTTGTCCGTGGGAGAAAAGAACTTCTCCTTGAAGAGGAGCTTGAACTCTTCCCAAGTACGGCCCTCTCCAGCTAGGACGGGCTCATTTCTGAACCAGGTGCGTGCAATGTCTAGCAACTGCAAACCTACCGCCTCGACCTTCAGGTCGTCTGCTAGGCGGGAGGCCCTCATCTGCCGCTCGATATCCTCGAGCCAATCATCTGCATAGACCACACCCTCGGTCCCGCTAAAGTCACGGGGCTCGAGCTTCTTAAAGTCCTGGATATCCCCGTACCTCGGTCGCGTCCCCGGATGAGGAGCCCTCTGCTCCACGGCTGTAAGGGCCAACTGATGGACATCCTTCATGCCCTGACGTATTGCGTCTGTCTGCCTCTGCTGAGCCTCGGTCTGGGCTCTCTGAGTCTCCAGTATCTGCTGGAGGAAGGTAAGCATCTGCCCCATATCTGTAGGCAGAGGAGGTGGAGGTGGAAGTACGCCTGCAACTGACGAAGGAATCCGCTGCGCAGGAGGAGGAAGAGCACCCACGACAGCTCCCGGCACTACGGGAATAGCACCCGCAACCCCAGGGACTGTCATCGAGGTAGCTGGAGGAGTGCCCCCGAGGGCCTCAACAGAAGTCCCATCTGCAGGGGAGGTGACCGGAGCCTGCCCGCCAGAGGTGGCAGACCTCTCCGTCTCCCCGTGCTCCTCGCCAGGAGAGTGGTCATAACTATCCTGAAGATAAATTGAAAAGAAGATATCAATATGGCACATGAAGGCAATATCAAGGGAGGACAGCTAGAATGTAGTAAATCGATATCAAAGACGGTAAGCAAGATAAGCAAGGAAAGATCCTACTGTGATTGAGTACTCTTAGCCTATAGCCTATCCTAGATACGTACCGCAGGCTCGTAATAGCACTCTAAGTCGAGCACCACTACGACATCGCACTAATTGCGACTTCAGGACCTGCGTGGGCCACCACTAAAACGTGTCACGACCCGCACCCGCTAAAAGGGCACGTGACGCGACAACGCCTAGCCCTCACCCAAAATCGGCATGGAACGCTGTGGATTTTTCTACTCTAAACAGTTTATATATATAACAAAAACCTGTCGAGAATATGGTCAACTCCGAACGGAGGACAAGCAATGAATATATATACGAGTACTCAATCACGACTCTAAGATAACAAAGTAAAGACTGAAATAAAAAGATAACAAGACGATAAAATAATATATAACCTGTCAAATCCAACACAAAGAATATATACAAGTCCAAGTCTCTAATACAGTCCATAATAATGACAGTCTCAAAAGTAGCTGGAGACAAAGTCCAGTATATAAGACCTACTCTAACTAAGCAAGGGGTAAGGTCTCGCCAGACGGAGCTAAGTCCTGCTGGACCAAAGTCTCCAGGTCTAGGCCCACTACGTCATCCGGACCGTAGTAGATACTGTAGTCTCCCTCATCTGCATCTGTAATATTTTTAACATATCCTGTCAGGATGGAACGAGTACAATCCACTAACAACATTTCACAAGATATGACAAAAGCTATAATCTGTAAATAGAGAGTATATACAAGAAAATCATGGAATGTACATGTGAGAATCATGGCAAGGTAAGCTGTAAAACTAGAGCTAGAATAAGGCAAGTAAACTGATCATGGCATGTACAAGAATCAAGAATCATATATCTAGGTGTGTGAATACTAGCTACAACATGTGGCCGGCTTGGGTCTTGCACAAGGTCTACTGGCCTGGTTAATCATACGTGGAGTGTATGATTAACACTCACAAGGTCTACAAGAGTAACAAGGTGGATAATGACCACATGTCTACACTAATACTCCCCGTCCCCGACTGGTAGAGTGGATCCAAACAAGACATGTCACGACGCGGGATTCTACGAGAAGGGAACAAGTCTCCTTGAGAATCGGCGTCCATGTACTATACAAGAACTACAAGGGGGCTTGCACAAGACATACCAAGACAACAAGGAATAATACTTCATGTCGGAATCCATGAATACCAACCCGTGTGACCAATGTGTCGAGAACAAGCATATCTACACTAATTACATGGATTATATAAATCAGTATAAATTGGAAAAGTGTCAGAGAATGTACTCGCCTGAAATATGATATGGTACATCAACCGTAGCAAATGCAGCGTCTCGAGGACCTATAGAGAACAAGATGTATCAATACTATGTTTAGGAAATGAAATTAAATCAGTTTGAATCCTATTAAGTCATTCTAGGTCAAGACACATTAAACTAGGTTGTACGGGTTTAAACTAAGTCATATTAGGTCTAACTGGGTCAAACTGGGTCAATGCAAGTCAAACAGAATCAATCGAGATCGATTTGAGTTAACAGTTGACTTTTTGGTCAATCGGTCAACTCTGGTCAACCATGGTCAACTCTGGTCAACTGTGGTCAACCCTAGGTCAACTCTAGGTCACTGGTGACTAACAATTGACTTTCGGTCAACTGCACAAGTCTAATGAAAT